>JAEMWC010000041.1:222500-317500 GCA_016490735.1 Pachyseris speciosa | reverse complement strand
TATTAAAAGCTGAGGCAATAGATTGAGCTGAGGTGAGAAGGGCGCCATTAGCTAACAGACTGGTAATTCTGGAGGAATTGGTAATTCTTGTAATTATGGAAACTATGAGTCAGAGGGAAAGTGTAAAATTGTTATTAAAAGTAATAAAACGTCAAAATGTGGTTGCCATGGAAACAGTTCTTTTCTTTCCCTTGCCATGCTGAATAGCATCAAGTGAGCTGTTTGTTATGTTGCTTCCCAGCATTTGCCTACACCTCCCCCCAGCCACCAGGAGCATACATTGTGAGGGTGGGGTGGGTGAGAGTACATAACCATCTAAAGTCTTTGCTCAATGTTTCATTAATTTTTTTTAACAGATCGTCAGAGAGGTGGCTAAAAAAGTTGCACAGATTCAAAATGGTAAGCCATCACTACTTTTGTGTCATGAGGCTTTGTGATAATTTCTTTGTAAAGGTACCTACAATGTACAATGCATACAGTGCACAGGTATAACTCAGCAAAGTTATAGTTTGTATGTACAGCTTCAACCAGTTGCAAGAATACTTAAGAAAGAGTGATGATCTGAGCAATGCTAAAGAGTTTTCTCAAACTTTCTATGATCATCACACTTAACCCTATGTTCAGTTGATGGACCCCTAAAGAAATTCTCACATTGTTTACTTCATAGCTGGTCTTGGGGAGTTTAGAATCCGTGATCTCAATGATGAAATCAACAAGCTTCTGCGAGAAAAAAGACATTGGGAGGATCGCATTAAAGAATTAGGAGGGCCAGACTATGGAGTAAGTTACAAAATACACATCAATTAAATTGATGATTGTATTAATTTTAAAAAATGAATCATTGGTTTTGGGTCTTGTGTATGTCAATAGATTATAAAAGTAATGATATTACAAAAACGAAATTTGTGAAATTATGGGATTTGTTCAGATATTCAGAAAGAACACGACCAAAAAGATCTACTTTCCAAACATCAGCATATTCATACAGTTATGAACCGAGTCAAATTTAGAAGGATTTGTATGGAGTCAACAGAGCATAACAATGCTAATATCTCAGAGCCAATTTGCCTTTAAATGCTTATTTTAGGCAAGTTAGCAGTTTTCATCTTGCTCTTTCTAAAAATCTCGACAAATCCCATAATTTCAAAACTTAGAATATTTGTGATGTCACACTTTAGCACTCTATGAGATTGAATATTTATGACTGTTCTAAAAAATTAATTTATACTTAAGGCATACCCTCCCTTAACATTTGATGAAGTCAATTTACATGTGCTATGCAGTGTTCCAGATAAGAGGTGGATCTCGAGTCAAAAACCCTACAAGGTCAGCTACATCACCCAACAAATTAATAGAAAATGTATAATGGTTTGGTGGGAGCACTGGAAATTTGACCTGATGGAATTCCTTGTTGATACCCTGCCTTAAAATATTATCTGGCACCCTGGCCATGAATTTCAGTCAGTTATACTTTACTAGGTAAGTTTAAACGTTGATTGAATTCACTAAATTGAAGTTAATTAGTACATGTTTATGTGCAATAATATTATATAATTAACCCATTGATTACGGAGCATTTGAAGCTTATCAAGCCATTTTCTGGCCAGATCCTAGCCAAAAAGAACCAAAACTGCCCAAAACTCTGTTTGCTGGTGGAGTTCATCAGGCCCTTCTGTTCCTGATGCTTAATATTAGCTTTCCAAGATCGGGCATTCGCAGAAAGCAAAATTTCAAAGTTTTTGGGTTGAAAAGTTTCACCGTCCCCTCTCCTTCTACCTTTCGCTTCCTCTCCTCCCCCTTCTTTCGCTTTTCTTGCCTCGCTTTCTTTTTCTCTTGCTGGGCATTTTCTGGGCTTCCTTTTGGTGAGAAAAGATTTGTGGAAAACGTTTAGGATCATATGATTTGGTGGAAGAAAGTGCAGGTGGGTAGTGGAACAAGATTTTCATTCAGATTTTCGGTTCAAAGTCACTTGGTTTTTTCGCGTTTTCTCCGGCCTCTTTGACCAAATGGTGCTCATTTGGATATGGTTTGAAAGATCTCTTCCCCGTACACATGCTAAATGTAAAAGTTGGGACCCATGAGCATTAAAACTGATGACGTCACAAGCGGTACACGGGACGTGTTCTGGGCGGCCGGTTTTGACCGGCACAGGTGCCAATGAGTTAAATGTGGTCAAAAAGTTTGGCTTTTACTAAATATATCAATTCTATTTCAATTTCATTGATTATCAGTGAAACACATTACATTATCATCAGATTTTTGTAATACTCTCTAGTCAGGCATGTTTTATTCATGGTAAGCCAAAAGGTGTTTGAGTACTAGTTAATAAAGCCACTATTTCAGCAAATTGTGCGAGACATTAAAGTGCATTTACTAAAATGAGGCAACAAAACACTGCTAAATTAATTTTTGCTTTGGTAAGTCATTACTAATTTTATCCCAACATGTTCTCCTCGGTGACTCTTACATTGCATGAATCACATAATGCATCACGAAAATTGCATAGCACACGAAACAAGTTACAACTGGTGGCTTGCCACTGACTGCAAGTAGTCTCTGATTTCGGCGATGGAAAGTGGGACAGAATAAATACACGTGTGTGAAATTGCGAGGAGACGTGTCGCAAGGGGAGTAATTTTGCGCGTCTTTCTCCCACTCCACAATCCATTGCCGAAATTAGAGACTACTCGCAGTCTAGCTTACCTTCAAGTGCATGGCAGTTGATCTGTAATCATAACTTACACTGTTTGTTCTCTAGAAAATTGGACCCAAGATGCTTGATCATGAAGGGAAAGAAGTTCCTGGGAACAGAGGATACAAGTAAGTGAAATATAAGTAAGGGTGTAATCGGGAGAAGCTCTTCTGTTAGCAGTGAGAAAATAACAGGAGAAAATTGAAGAACTTGGGGAAAAGGGTGACAATTGGCCTTAAAATCCAAATATCACTAAATCCACTTTACCTTTCTTTGAAGAAATATCACCAGAGTTTACTATTAACAAGAAAATCCCAACCAATCTGGAAAAAGAGCTTTTCTCTATCCCTTATATAATAAATTGTGACAATGGGCGTGATGTGGTTCTGCAGTGAAAATATGTAAACAAAAGTGAACTAGCGACTCAAACAGCCGTTATTACTATCTAAAAGAAGCGTGTCACTGCCTTATACATGCTAGCCTACGTGTAGCCGTGCTCACCCCCTGAGGAAAAACGGGAGGAGGAAACATTCCCTCTTCCCGTTTTTCCGCGGGGTTGGGTACGGCTTCGCGTAGGCTATATACATGCACACTCTAAAAGATATAGTGGCTTACTTATTTTGTGATTTGAAGGCTAGCATTCATGCATCACCTTGGTTGGTTAGGTTTCCGGCTAAAGTCATACGCGACTTTGCTGAATCCGGGCCTTTAGATCACAAAATTGATAAGTACACGTCTTCACCTCTGATACCATAACCAGTCTGTATACCAAAGTAGAGCGAATTTAGAGATACTAGATTTTAAGACCCAGTTGCGATATACGTGCCTTTTATGGAATACTCTTCCATTTGAATTTGATTGAAGGTAACTCTTTTGTTGTAATCTTGTTCTTCCTTTTGATGGCAGGTATTTTGGTGCAGCTAAAGATCTGCCAGGAGTGAGGGAATTGTTTGAACAAGAGCGTAAGTTTTTGGCAGTAAACATCCCAAAATTGGCTAAATTGTCCAGTTTCTAGTTCGCCACGACCGCTGAGTAGAAGAACTGAAAACGCGTTTTTACATGGTAAGCCTCCATCTGAAGAAGACATTTGGCTGGTTGAAAATAACGCGGACTGCCTCTGAATTGATCCCTTTTCGATTTACAACTCGAATGCTAATTTATTTGTATTCTGTGCTGGTAACTTTTCATCTGACATTGTACACAACCTGTAACTTATGAATACAGGATCAGGAAACATAATGTATTTCGTTTTTAAAAATGTTACATTTTGGCACCCCCTTGGCCCCCACGATGGTGGAAAGGCATCTCTTTTGGGCGGAGCCCCCCCCCCCCCCCCCCTCCCCCTCCTATAGCCCGCGATATTTCAAACCCCACCTTCTCCCCCTCGGAACACCAGCAGTGTGAACACAACGGAAATATAGGCTTTTAGTGACTTGACCTCGAATGTAATTTACAAATTCTGCTCGGTTTTTGCTACACTTCGTAATTCTTTGATTTAAGTCTCTCCCAAAGGCTGTTTTAATATAAGACCCACCAAAATACTCAAACTTCGAGTACTGCGAAGATTAAGTGGCTAACGCTGCTTTCTATTGCTTGTAAACCAGTACTTTGATGAATCATAACTGCCAATCTTTATATGTTGTTACATAACAGTGGCATCAAACTAAGGCAAAATCATTGACTAACAAGTTTTAGTAGAAATCTACTAGCGTTCTATCACGAATGCCGTTCTCTAATTGACTACGCTAGTCGCTATCTATTCCGTGATAGATAGTGAGTAGCGGTTGTCAACAAAATGGCGGCCGCTTCTTCGTGTTTTCGAAGGAGGATTTAGATAATTTACTTGTTTATTTTTGAACGACTAGAAGATTTATACTAATTGTAAAACAATTAGATTATTCGCTCTCGACTTCTATCCGTTATAGCTGATTCGGGCTTCGCCCTCATCAGCTATCACGCGATAGAAATCTCGAGCTCATAATCTAATTGTTAAATAATTTTTTTACATATAATAGGTTACCATAGCAACAGTATAAGCTGTCAGAAACACTCCTCATTTCAGGTGTAAATGCCAATAATTCCAAAAACGAGCTCAGTGAGCTCATTTGTTATTACATGTATGGGAAATAATTGGTATGGTAAGTTACAACTTTTTGTAATCTTGTTCGTGAATTTTTTTAAAACTTTGCCAAATGCATATGCTGGATCTTGACACGCTAATTACTGTTCAATAATACAAAAAAATAGGGAATAGGGGTCACGAGCTCGTTTTTGAGTTATCACTTAAAGCTTAAATTAGGGGTGTTTATGATACGTTATATTGTTGCTATGGTAACGTATTGTGTCGAGAAAGTTGCCATAACTTGTTCACCAATGATTGGGTATTTGACTCATACCACTACCTTGGTTACTATCTGACAAAGAGTGGTAGTGAGTGGGTAGTATGGATCCATCAAAGTGTGTGTGCTGGAAACCGGTGTTTGCCAGGTTAAGCTAATGACTGATAGCCAATTTGCATTATAGCGCCCGCCCCACCTAGGAAGACTAGAGGAGAACTGTACAAAGACGTTGATGCCGACTATTACGGCTATAGGGATGAAGACGACGGAGTGTTGGTACCACTTGAACAAGAAGTAGAAAAGGAAGGTGCGAACGTGAAACCTTTTATGATATGGATTTGAAGCTGTGCTGTGGTAGCCATATTGACTGAAGATAAATTAAATGCGTTATTAGAGTACAAGATAGTCGAAGCTGTATTATTCCAACTTGTAAAATGAGGGCGAACTATGCAGAAGCTAAGTTATTATGAACGGCGTTTTTCGCTCGCGTTCTCTACAAAGCCTTGTTTTTGTTTGCACCAAAATGTAAAATGCGCGTGGAGAGCGTTTGTTTTTGCTTATGTAACGTGTTGTTTTGTGGTATTCTCGTCGCCGTTGCTGTCTTCGTCGCTCAAGGGGGGACTTAACGTGAGTTGGAGTGAAATTTTAAGAAGGTTAAAGAAGGGATTGAAGTGTTAAAAAATGTTTTGAAACACCACCAGACAGTTGACACCACACAAGGGTATTGCAGGTTGCGGGGGGAACTGTTTGGAGTCCATCTACTAATTTCTAATTTTAAACCTTCATTAAATCTTCAATATCTCCTATTTCCCACAATTCAACTAACCTTTGAGGAAAATTATCTCTTACCAAATATACCCAAAAATCACCAAAATATTTCACAAAATATCCCACAACATTGCTTCGTGAGGTGAGCTTAGGGATTTTTAATTGCTTGAAACGCGAACGAGATATTAACGCTAAATCCATTTTAAGCGACTAAACCTTTGTTGAGTTTGGCCCGCCAAGCCGCCATTTTTTCTTCTGCAGCACTCCTTTGTGCATGCTCTCATGTAAAAACAGCATGAAAAATACATTAATTTGATTTATGTATTTGATTCGGCTCCTGTGAAGTACGGCGTCTGAACCGGGCCTTTCTTTCTTCAATCATAGCTATCGCCAGAGCAATGGAAGAATGGGAAAGACGGAAAGAAGAGGGGGAACTGGGAACAGAAACCGAACAAGAGGAAGAGAATATTTATGCTGTCAGTAAAGAAACGGAGGTAAAAACGCACGGCAAAAATAGGCCCGCAATGGGTACAAATATCCGTGGGCTACTTCAAGTTGTTGATGAATTACACTGACAAAATTCGCTGTGGCCGTGGCATTTTTTAATATAACCTGTGCTATTATCGCCGGCAACACTATTTTGTTTTATCTCTATCTGGTCGTTTTGTGTGAGTATTTTGTCAGAAAAGAGTTAATGAAAAAGTGAATGGGAAATGAAAACTGTTTTTGTTTCTCTTACTCAAAGGAAAGCGACGAAGAAATGGAAACAGATCAAACCTCAGAAGGGACTCAGTCATTTGTGGCACATGTCCCGGTACCTTCACAAAAAGAGGTTAGTCTTTGTTTGAATTTGCTAGCCCCCACCCCCTCTTCCCTGCGGAAACGTTGTGCGCGCTCGCATGATTACGTGTTATGCGCGCGACATTTAATTTTTACGGCACGCATCATTTTAGTTGACGCGTACAATTTTTTGCAGAATGGCATTCTTGAAGTTTGTCCATCTGACATTGATACCTTGACGTGTTGTTACCTTTCAATTTTCTTTCAAAGTTCCAGTGTCGAGTCGTTATATTCAAGACAAGTTTTCATAAAGTGTTTCTACACTTTTATTTCTCACTCACGACTGTATGCAGATGACATGTTACATCGTACACCATGGAGAAAACTTGAAACTTGATGGCTTACCTTTTTTAAATTCATTTTTCCCGTAACATATAGAAACAAGAGGCTAGAGGTTGCCTACACTCGGGCCAGTTGCTTTTAATGTAGTTCAAGTCGATCGTAATTCAGTTTTTAGTGAATATTCAATTCAATTCGTTTCCTCCGTAGCATCTTTAGAAACAAGAGGTTTGAGGAAGCCTACATTCGGGCCAAAAGCTGCCAGTTTGAATGTAGTTCAAGTCCATCGTAATTCACTTTCGAGTAAACATTTCTGTTGAACAGACATTTAGTTGGCGTGAAAGAATATCGGATGACTCGGCAAGAGCGCCATTAGTACAGTAATTCGACGGTCGCAAGTTCCAGTCTCGCCGATGTCGAAGGCAGTTGTTTTCCCTTTGAAACTCCAGTAGCGTGGGCTCAAAATCTCCCAAGGTTATGCATGCCCTGGTTATTTGCGGCACGAAGAGTAAACTCAGAGGGTAAAACTATACTCGTCGGGTCCATTTACGGCCCAAGTAAAAATAGAAAACATAGTTAACGTTTGAATATAACACTACCTTTGCCGTTCAAAGCATAACCACCTGTTGGAAGTTTAGCCTTGTTGTCATAAAGTGGGTTTTACATGATTAAATATCGTCAAATAAATCAGACATGATAAAAAGAAATATAATGTAGAATAACTGTTTTCTTTTGCTTTTTTGCACCACTAGGTGGAGGAAATGCTTGTTCAAAGAAAGAAAATGGTATGGTAGCCACAATGGGGCCGTTATATAAATATGCCACGGCTTACTCTGGCCACGGCTTACATAATACGCAAAAGGAACTATTTATACGATTAAAAATTCCTAGGCCAGAATAAGCCGCAGCTTGAGAAAGCCCTGAACGCAGATTTTGTACTATTTATACTGGGTGTTCGCGTCTTATGTAAGCCGTGGCCAGAGTAAGCCTCGGCTTTTCTCCCGTATAAACGGCCCTAATGTGAGTTATTAAGTACTGATTATAAAATTGCATTCTATTATTTGTTCTGTTCCTGTACGTAAGGCCAGTCACGTTTGCATTTTCATTTCAGGAGTTACTTGAAAAATACGCCAGTGAAACATTGATGCAACAAAGCCAAGAAGCAAAAGCTCTGCTTGGTCTTTAGCAGATGAGGAAATGCTCTCATGTAAATACGTTACTCTCGGAGACATGAAGTTCTTGACTCAAACGACGCTTCAAATTTTCTAGTTCCTGTACAGTTTCTTCTTAGACCGATCTTGGTCCAAAGGGGGAAATAAAAACCAATCCACGTCATCGGAAACGGGAGGACAATAGCGCAGTAAGGTAGACTGGGAACTAAGCAACATTCACGTGACATCAAGCGAAGTTTCCTTGGCTACCGATATGTAACGATGACGTCTCGTATGTCTTGCTCATCCTGTGGAAACTAGGTTGGAGCACAGGGAGTGATGTTAAGGAGCACTGTCACGTAATTTGGCGAAAGCAAAGATGTATTTGGAACAATAGAACCTTCATGAAATTGTACAGTTTTCTTACCTAGTAATGGTCCAGTTTCGAGTTCGCCATGACCGCTGAATAAAAGTACTGAGAACGCATTTGTCCAGGGTTAGCCTCGACCTTAAGTGAAATATTCACAAATTTCGCTCGGTCAGCGCCGGTCGCAACGTCTCCGAAAAGCATAAAATTGTCATTTTCCGTGGCGCTGTGAAAATATTTGATTCGCATCATCTAACAATGAATCTTACGTCATTTCACTTATTAACTTTTGCAGTTTTTCGGGAGACTAACAGATTTTCTCTTGCTTTTTGTTTCAAGAAGAAATCAAGCATACACTAAACACTATACAATCGCTGTCGAACGATGGCCGGAAATGCCCTTGCGTCAGTAGCTAATCTTGAGGGTTTGGGACCTAGTTGAGCCTATTCAAGATGTTTCGATGGAACAAGAGAAGATAAAAGCCTTTTATCTTCTCTTGCTTTAACCCAGTTTTAAACCTTCATTAAATCATCAATATTTCGTATTTCCCTAAATTTAACTTATCCTTTGAGAAAATTATTTCTACCTAAATATACCCAAAAATCACCAAACAATGGACAAAATATCCCACAACATAGCTTCGTGTAATGAGCTTAAAATTTTTGATTGCTTGAATCGCGAACGAGTTATTAACATTGAATCCATGTTAGGCGACCTAAAAACGGTGTCCAGGCGTACCTCGCCTTAATCAGATTATACACCTGATACAGTGGAAAAACGGTCACATCTCGACGTCGACCTCTTTTTTTCTCTCAGCGAATACACTCACTCACTCCCGACCACTCTCTACAACAGCCACTTACCTGCGTTTTGGAAAGAAATACTCTGAATACGGACTTTCAAACTGTTCTTAATTTGACGTCTTTGTCTAAGTTCCAATAGCTTGTGGGGCGGCTGTCATTAAAGAAATATGCTATAGTGTCTCTCCTAGTCACCCTAATCATTCTGTTTTATTTATTCAATTCCATATCACTCCACCCCATGCTGCACAGTCAACTTTCCAACGTAACCCCCACCCCTACCCTATGTTCGTTCCATTTTGAGAAGCTTGCGTTTAACCCTTTTAAGGTTTTTTTCGGTTTTGGATGATTCCAAAAGTCCTTGTTGTGGAGTCATTTGGCAACGTTGAAATCGACAGAAAGTGATTATAATTATATACTGTTTTTGAGAACGTAGAGAGGCCTTGCCATTCATACTTGTTGGTAGATGGACAGGTGACTTCCTAGTGAGCTGTGATATCAAATGTGCTGTTTTTCTAACCCTAGAACCAAGGCAAAATGTCTGTTTTTGGTACGCTGTGGGTGAAGAATTTAAGCTGAGAGCGGTTTTTGGACAGCAACAGTAATGGCGCAATAGCTTTATGTCACTGACCAAATTGGATTACAATTTCATGTCTATTGCGTTTCCTTCGTGCACATGAAAATTTCGTGGTTTTCACCTACATTTCCTCGCTTTCAACAACATCATGAGCACGAGGTTTACTCAATTACTTCATTTAAATGGTTGTAATCCGGAAACGGCTTTATTTTAGGATGTGACTGGCGCTGTTGGTGGTGTAATACAGTTAATTATCTCCATATACAAAGCACGGAAAGTTATCGATCGTTGGCGATCGATAATTTGCATAATTTGCGTAAAAGGGTTAAGACGTTGCAAGGCATTTAAGGAGCTTGCTTCTAAGCTTCCAAGCTCGCTGTTCAGCTTCCTTCTCTTTTTGTACTTGTCAGTGCTGAATTAAAAAAAGTAAGCACTCAACTATTTAATATTTCACGATTTTTCTTACCACAGAAGGTCGCTTCTAAGCCCAGCCAATGATACTCGACTGAAAATAAGACTTTGCCTTCGAATTGTCACCGTTCAGTCTGTTGAAAAGGTTGCAAAGAAACTTTGCCTACGTCGCCAAAGAATTGCAGGAGAGAATACAATATACATCAATATTTAAATTAAAGTCATTAAACGTTCTAAGTTATAAGGTTACTGTAATCCATTGGGGACAAACCGTTTCACAATTTGAGTTTTGCGCTGTTTTGTAAGAGGAATAATTAATTAATGTTGCGATTGGCAAAAGAAAAATTACAAAATGGGTAAACGAAGGCGAGAAAAGCCCCCCAAAAAGGCTTTTTGAATTAGTTAATAAATTGGCGAAACTTCACTCGGGATTTCGAATTGCATATTTTGTTTGCATCAAAATTCGAACCGATTTCCAGACGTTAGTTCGCCAAATGTATTCCTTCCGATAATAACCAAACGAACACTCCGTCTGAACGTGGAATTAACTTCCCCGCGATTGAGTGACTAGTTTGTCACTTATCGTCTTCCGAGAGTTCCTCAGTTGTCCTCTATTGGTCGGCGGTATTACTGCTTTGGAACCATGCACCTCCAATAAGTTGTGAAAACTGTGCAAATCTTTGGAGGCCAAAAACTGGGGATTTATTTTTGCGTGTATTTCCTCCAGTCGAACCAATTAATCTTAAGTTAGATTTATAAGATTTTAACGGAATTTAACGAAAATGTTCCTCACTCTGAAATGTGTTTCTCACTTTGAAGTGTAATCCTAGTTAGTGCAAGGAACTTGTTTTCCGAAAGAAAAAGACATACCGATGTGCACATTGACATGATATCGAATATACCACAATGCTCTGAACTTAGTGTCTTAGGACTCAATTTCCAGCAAGACTGTAGATTTGATAAAGCATGTTAAAAGCAAGCTTGGTAAGGCCAACAAATGTTTATGTAATACATAAAATATGAGCGGGAGACCTTTATGGGCAGTTAAAATGGCGAGCCGCAGGCGAGCCGTTTTAAAGCCCATATCTCTCCAGCCACATCCCACAAGCTTTAAGGTCGGCACACACGGAGGGACTAGTCCCTGCGACTAGTCCCCGCGACTAGTCCCGGGGACCAAGTCCCTTCGTGTGAACTACCCATTCAATTACAAAATCTAGTCGCAGGGACCAAAATTTGGTCCCTGCGACTTGTCCCACGAATTCAAACCATGTTTGAATTCGTGGGACAAGTCGCAGGGACTTGTCCCCTCAAATTATGCTGGTCCCTGCGTGTGAACTGTTCGTGGGACTAGTCGCTGCGACCAGTCCCTTTGTGTAAACCCTTCAGGGGACTAGTTGCAGGGACTAGTCGCAGGGACTAGTCCCCTCGTGTGTGCCGACCTTTACGTTTTCATTGCTTGTTATATTGATATGTGGGTACTTGAGCCTGCCCATTAGCTATGCCATGCTGATGAGGCCTAACAAGGCCGAAACAGCTGTCCATGGCTACTAATGCTTGGGCTCAATCTTTGCTTTGGTAGATTTAAGGGGTAATGCCCGCTACCTTGTGGCCTTAGTGCCCTTTGAGTGGCTTCAGCTTACTTAATAACATTAATTTGTGAAGTATCCTTGTCACTCCAGCCACATCCCACAAGCTTTACGTTTCCTATTTATTAAAGACAATTGTTTTACCCAATGTTAACTATGCACTAGTGGTCTACGGAGCCTCAGAGCCAGAACTAACAACAGTGCAAGATTTTCTAGACAGATGCTACAAAGGCGATACATCTCTGCCAGATTGAATATAAGAGCTTTATTGGAAAAACAAGACCGGAAAATTTTTAGAAAAATTTTTAATCTTAGTATACACCCCCTACATGAGCAGGTCCCAAAGGCTAAGGTCATCGATTGCAATTTACGTTATAAAAATAGTGCCCGCACGTTGATTAACACAGAACGTTTTAAGAATACATTTATTAATAGATTAACTTATAAATACGATCTTCACATGTGATCTAATACTATATTTTATTATGATTTCAAATATGTAACATAAGATATGTAGTTTTTATCTTATTATTATTATTATTATTATTATTATTATTATTATTATTATTATTATTATTATTATTATTATTATTATTACTCATTACAAATTTGAAATATTTTTCCGGTGGTGTCCAAGCGCGTGACACGCATAGGAAAAATTCTGTTGGCCAATTTTACGATGGATTTTCTCAGGAACCAATCGAAATACCGTAAACGCCTCACACAGTTTGATAGCCTATTTTCTCCTGAGTGATATATAGTCCAGTTCGTTTGGATGTCCGTAGTAACGCAAGGGCTATTAATTCGGTTGAGCAAACATTGTCAGTTTTTCGTTTGAACGCTTGCGCGCAGTTGCTATTTTCTAAAGGCACCCCTGAAGGTTTACAGTAACTTCAATGAGCTTGTCGTGTTCTGCGAAACTATTTTATACCGGGTGATAACCTTTTGTTTATACAAAGTTTACTGACGTCTAAGACTGATCCTGAACAAATTAGTCTTCTACACCCACAGACTTACCCGCGGCCCGCGACAATTCACCCGCGACACGCGACCCGCGAAAATTAGACACTCCCACTTGAACGAGGAAATCGAACCTCAACGAGCGAACAAAATCAAAGGTAAGAGTTTTCTCAGAAATTTTCAAGATAGTTATGGCTCAAAGAAAAACCGGAAAAAAGACTTGTCCAAAGGCGTAAACCTGTTGTGGGAAGTTTAATGGTTGGCGATCGTTACAGTGTTATGACGGTATGTTCAAACGCTCTGACAGTATCACTCACTCACTCACACTTGGTCGCCCGAAGGCGGGCAACCACTAGATCTTTCCACAGCCTCTTATCAGCCATCAGTGCAGCAATCTCACATGCATCGAATGCCCCAGTATCCCTCTTAAGAGTGTCAATATAGGTAGTTTTCGGTCTTCCTCTCCCGCGATGACCATGAGTGGGCTCCCATAGGACTAATTTCTGGGTACTTAGCTCTGGATGGCGATAACAGTGTCCCGCAAGTTGTAGTCTACGAGAGGCGATTTTGTTGCTGACTGCTGGTAGTTCTTCGTACAGTTGTTGGTTTGGAATATGGCTGCTCCAGTGGATGTTTAAAGCTTTTCGCAGCATCCTAGTGTATGTTCCGTCCAACGACTTTTCTTGTGCTTTTGACAGAGCCCAGCTCTCGCACCCATAAAGTAAGATTGATTCCATGGTGGCTATGAAGAATCTGATTTTCAAATCTTTACTCAAATTGGACTTCCATATTTTCGTCATGCCATTCAAAGCCCTCCAAGCCTGTGCTTTCCTTATGCTGATGTCTTTTTCTGAGTTATCAACCCATGACCCTAAATATTTGAAGTCATCCTTCCATTCCAGATAAGTGCCATCAAATGTATGTAATGGTGTCGGTTCATCAATGTTATAAGCAACTGATTTTGTTTTCTTAGCATTCAGTACAAGGCCAACTTTCTTGCACTCTTTTTCTACTGTTAGCAGTAATTCCTGAGCTTGAGCTATTTCATCCGACAGTAGTGCTATGTCGTCTGCGAAGTCTAAGTCAGCAAGAACTACTTTGGGGTGTCTTCTTGATCTTCGAAGGGTGATGGAAAATTCCAATTCTTCTTCTTTCCCAGCCATAGCTTTTCTCATAGCATAGTCTAGCACGATTATAAACAGGAAAGGAGCTAATGTGTCGCCCTGCAGTACACCGGTTGTGATGTTGAACATCTCTGTCTCTCCATCTGGTGAAATCACTTTGGCCTTTGTATTCGTATACATCTTCTCAATAGCTTGCAATAGGTTAGGTGGAATCCCATAGGCTTTAAGAATACGCATCATTTTACCCCGATGAATTGAGTCGAATGCCTTCTTGAAGTCAATGAAAGTCATGACAGCTTCAATGTTATTTGCTTTAACTCCCTCGATTATTCTTCTGAGTGTTAATATTTGGGTACTGTAGATCTTTTGGGTCGGAAACCGTTCTGATTTACTCTGAGTCGGATGTCAATTACACTCCTGATTCGGTTTAAAATCAGGCGATTATACATCTTGGCTATAATGCAAATCAGGCTGATTCCCCTGTAATTATCTGTCTTTGACAAGTCCCCAGATTTAGGTACAGGGATGATATTCATATAGGACCACAGATCAGGTTTGTCATTTTTTATCAAAGCTTGATTGCAGAAGTCTAGACATATGTTGTCAAAATCACATAACTTGAATACTTCAGGTGGTATTGCATCCGGGCCAGCTGCTTTCCCGATTTTTAATGAAGATTTCACTTTCTTGAGCTCTTCTATAGTGAACAGGCCGTCATTGATATCAAGGTCCTCAAAGATGTTTGGTATTTCTTCGTCCAGATCCTCTACCTCTGGAGGATTACCCAGGAGTTTCTTAAAGTGGGTGAACCATGTGTTCCTCAGGGCTTGATCCCTCCACTTGACCTTCTTTAGCTCTTTTCCTACCAGCAATCTCATTAAGTACCTTCCATGCCTCACCATATTTCTGGGTTTCATGAGAGGCTTCGATGGTTCGTATTTGTGCCTCTAAATCCACTTCCCTCACTTGATCATATACTTTGCGCCGCCTGTGCTTCCTGGCGGGCTGATACCACTTGTGCGTTTGATGATCGGAGGGATTTCCTTGCATTTGTTTTCTTAGGCAGGCATTCTTCCATAGCTTGTCTGTTGGCTCTAACAAACTTTTCATACTTAACCCCATTACCTTCAACACTCAATACATGGTATCTATTCTTGACAGCGACTGTGTATTTCCACTGTAGGTCAGGGTCAATGGAAAACTGCTTCCAGTCATATTTCATCTTCTTGGCTGTTTTAGATATTCTAAGACTAAGCTTGATTTTAGCACAAACTACCCGATGGTCAGATCCCACTGTACTGAAGGTGTTGTAAGCTTCAGCATTCTGGACGCTGTTCCTCCACTTTCGGCGCACTAATATATAATCGAGTTGCCGCAACGAGCCTGTCCTACCCATGAAGGTCCACAGTTTTCCTGGTCGTTTCTGAAACTGAGTGTTAGCTGCTATCAAACTGTACTCAGATAATAATTCTATCCAGACGTGTCCAAAAATCCCAAATTTACATTTCGTATCTCAAAAGAAACCTTTGAATTGGAAAGGCAGCTGCCCCGTAATAATCACCGAATAAATTTTAATTTTCTGCCGATCCATGCATTTGATTCAGAATGAAATATAAAAACAAACAAACCTGAAAACTCACGAAAAACATACTGCGAAACGTGCGAACCAGAGAAATGTGTGTTTTGGTGTGTTAAAGCCAACAAAACAGGTAGTGAGGGATATTTTTTTGGTGTTTTGCGAAAAAAATTGTTATTTACGTTTAACAACTTTGAAAACAATTTTATCTCCCTCGAGCCTATTCCTTTGTTGAGAAACAGGCAATGCAAATTACATCGATTAATGTGCTTAAAAGGTTCTCATTTAGACTGTGCTGTTCTCATTTGTCCAAAACATAATAATAATAAATAAATAAAATAACATAGAATGAATTAAAAGTACTTTAAAGCTTTTTACGTCATTCGAGTGTTATTTTCACAGTTACTTTTCATCGACTTCCTGTTTTTCCACCATGCGCTGCTGGCCCGTTGGTCGAAATAGTTTGATCAAGGGTTCTGAAACTCATCTGCGTATACCCGCTAGCAGTTGCGATGTTAACGTTATTTGTCTCTTCTATATCTTTGCTTAATCCTTCATTGTATCCGGCATAAGTGCAAATAACTCTTAAGCCAAATCTTTCTTTTATATTCCTGTCGAATGCACCGTAGATTATAGGATTCACTGCCTCGTTTATAAAGGTGCCGAACATAGAAATTTCGTGCAAGAGATGCCCTCGATGAATGCGATCAGTCCCTGACACGATCCGAACGAAGCTTAAAATAAAGGTGGGAATCCAACACACAGTAAACACCGCGGCAACCAGACTAGAGGTCCGCGTCACTCGCTTTTTACTTTTCAGAACGGCAGAATGAATGACCTCACTATCCGCGGTATTCACCGAATGGCTTCTTCCCCACATTATATAGATCACACGAAAATAACACCAACACAAGATCAGGAATGGTCCAAACAGGACAATGACAAACTCGATGGCTTCATACAGCTTATCCAGCCATTTAATCGGAATTGCGTTTGGCGTGCAGATAGTCTTGGAACCGTTATCTAATAAGTTGAACATGTACAGATAAGGAGATGAAGCAAAGGCGGGGACGATCCATGACAAGATAAGCAATTTTCGGACAACTCTTGCTTGCATCTTTGGCAGGTAAGGACGAGCCAGGCCACGATATCGATCGAACGCGATACAAGCGTGAGTGAAGACCGCCGTACCCAAAACAGCAATTTCAATGAACTCGATTATTTTGCACGCCGTTCGTCCGAATATCCATTCACTGAGAAGTTCATTAACAAATTCGAATGGCATTGTTACAAGACCAACAACCAAATCGGACAGCACAATGTTCAGAATAAATTGATACGTTGGCCGGTTTTTGAGAAGCTGTCTTCGAAACTTCAAGAGGACCACGCTCACTAGTATGTTTCCCACGATGGTGATTACGAATAGCACCGCAAGTGAAGCAGCTTTGGAAATTTCCGAAGCTGAAAAGGCCATTATGACTCTCTATATCGAGTCAGAAACTTTTGGGCACGCGGCGAGAACTCTCTCGCCAATGAATACAATGCAGCTTGAAGACCATCAAAACCCCAACTGATACACATCTGCCTGAAGTAGAATTCTTTACAATTCACATCAAAGAATACATCATTGTTGTAGATAATTACCTCTAAGAGTCGTATAAACAAAAGAGAAAAAACTAGAGCAAACGACATATGGCCAAGTTAAACTTTATTGGACCACAAATTTGGATCAGACGCGATGATTGACGGGAAGTAACCATCAAGGACCTCTATTCCCACCTAGCGGAGTACAATTCACTTCCAGTCTCCCAAACAGACATCAGAAGGTTAAGTGAAACAGGTGGACTGAAAACTGGCGAAAATACAGTCATACCGCAAAAAGGAAACACAAAGAAAAAGAAGGGAAAAACCTGAAAAACAGCTAGAGTGCTGTTTACCTGATATGAGTTCAGAATGATATTTGGATCAATGCCGACACTGGCATGGACCGTATTGCTTATCTCTAAGTTATTAAACATATGTCTTTTTCAAGTACCCCCCTATGTGTTGTTCGAAAATAATGTTCTATGCCCTCGAGCAAAAACTACATAATGCAAAATGTATTCATACTCGAACAAACACTTAGCAGAAAAAGAACGACCTTAGTTAATACGTCACGGGTAAGAGTTTCATTGAAAAGATCCTTGTGCCCGATTTAGCGCCACACGTTCCTTACCCACGAACGTCTGCTGAACTGAACTGCCACTTCCGTTCGCGGCGGTTAGCCAATCATAGTTCGTTTTCCAATTTTTTGAAAGTAGAACTTCGACCCCGGGATTATTTTCACAGACGATGCACGTGAATCGGGTGTCAATTTCCATTCTTACGCAGCTCGTTATTGGTTTCTTCAAAACAAAGGCTAACCGCCGGCGAACGGAAGTGGCAGTTCAGTTCAGCAGACGTTCGCGGGCAAGGAACGCGTGACGAGCCCAAACACGTCTCCGGAGGAAGCTACGATTTAGACGCCTTAGTTCTCATTATTCGAGCCTAATGCATTTAATTAGCTACACGAAGGATCAATGACATTTGTAATTCACATTGAGTCTTCTGGGAAGCTGTGATTGTAAAATATGGAAAGCATGGACAAGTCACAAATTAAAGTTCCTAATTTGGATAAATTTAGCAGTTCTCGTACTTAAATATCTTAGGCCTGTTTCAAACGTCGTGCTACTGCCGTGTCGAACTCAATTACTCGAATTAAATTCGACTTAAACACGACGTTTGAAACCAAGTCGTGCTACTGCCGTGTAGCACGGCAAGGCTTGCAAGTACACGGCACTGCCATGGGAACTAGAATGGCACCATCTTATGCCAATCTTTTTCTCGCCAAACTCGAGACAAACGCTCTATCACAAGCCCCTTACCAACCGCATACCTGGTGGCGCTTTATAGATGACATTTTTATGATATGGACACACTCAGTAGACGATCTCAACACCTTCACCACATATCTCAACAACATTCACCCTACAATTAAGTTTATCTCTCTTACCTCAACAACGAAATACAACGCGTTTACAACATTTCACGTACCGAAGCACTTGCCCCCAAACAACGCAATTCCGATACTAACCAGCCTACACGTGTACCCCTTGTCATAACATACAATCCAGCTATTCGCTCCGTATCATCTGTTATTCACAAACACTTCAACATTTTATCTTCACCTCCCCGTTGCGTTGACGTTTTCAAGGCTGCCCCTCTTGTTGCTTTCCGACGTTCTAACAATCTTAACGATCTATTGGTCAGTGCTAAACTACGTAAACCTGCTAAAAATAATCAACCCCTTGGTGCCTTTCGCTGTGGCCACAACTGTTTAACATGCAACTACATAACTGATGGACTTACAACCTATACTTTTCATTCCACCGGCGAAACTAGATTTATCAAACATCACATTGACTGTAATTCCAAAAATGTCATATACATGGTACAATGCAATCACTGTCACAAACAATACATAGGCGAAACTAAACGACGACTTAAGGACCGTTTCAACGAACATCGTAGAACAGTCGACAAACAAACCAACAGCTCTAAACCCACTGCAGTATCAGAACATTTTCTCTCTAACGGTCACAGCGCTTCTGACATGCAACTAATTCCACTAGAACTGTCCAAATCTAATCGTGACGGTGTACGAAGAGCCAGAGAAGCATATCTAATTGATAGAGGTCAAACTCTTGAACCGTTAGGTATCAACAGAAAAGAAGAAATATAATACCTATCTTTTTGTTTTCTTGTTACGTTTTTTTCAAATTTTCAAACTGTAACGTTTTTTTATTTTACGTTGTATTGTTTACCTTTATTATAATATCATGTTACATGTACAACTTTTTTTAAAACTGTAACGTCGTTTCATCTTAGGGTCATAATATGTAACACCCTGATGAAGGAAGGCTGTGCCTCCCGAAATATTGGTTTAAATATATATTCCTAGCCGTGTAACCAGCCTTGCTTGTTTCTTACCGTTTTCTAGCTTACAATCACAGCCGCCTAGGAGGCTCAATGTAAATTGAAAATGCTTTGATATCATGATAATTCCTTGAGCAGAGAAGACAAGTGTTAAAGTTTAACATTTCCTAGCTTGAAGAAAAATTCGTGAATGAACAAACCCGGCCTTCAAAACTGTATTTGCAATTATAAATTTTTTTCTAATTTGGCCTACAAGTTGTGGAACTTGAGTAGTTTAAACCCATGAAGTGTGCGACTGAATTTCGGGATAATTGAGATAATTGTCTTCTATAGGAAATATAGATTTCAACAGTTACACCCAAAGGCCATAGAAACTGTATCGCGCCTCCTTACGCGTAGTCTCCTTCGCAGCCGTCGTTTGGGCTCGTCACGCAACGCGCTCCCTCCCACGGGGGAGGGAGCGCGTTGCGTGACGAGCCCAAACGACGGCTGCGAAGGAGACTACAAAATTCGCAGTTTGGGTAATTTTCGTAGTTTTGGTAATTTTCGCAGTTCTCGCTGGGGCCCCTCAACCTCCTCTTCCACTGCTTGCAACTGACTTGACGAATTTTCCAATTTTTTGCAAAATTCGCAATTTTCGTAATTTTCGCAGTTTTCGTTCGGGCCCCTCGACCTTCTCTTCCAATCCTTGTAACTGACATGACGATTTTTCCAATTTTTCGCAAAATTCGCAGATTTAGTAATTTTCGCAGTTCTCGTTGGGGCCCCTCGACCTCCTCTTCCACTGCTTCTAATTTCCAATTTTTTGTAAAATTCGCAATTTTCGTCATTTTCGCGGTTTTCGTAATTTTCGCAGTTCTCGTTGGGGCCCCTCGACCTCCTCTTCCCCTGCTTGAAACTGACTTGACGAATTTTCCAATTTTTCGCAAAATTCGCAATTTTCTTAATTTTCGCAGTTTTCGTAATTTTCGCAGTTCTCGTTGGGGCCCCTCGACCTCCTCTTCCCCTGCTTGAAACTGACTTGACGAATTTTCCAATTTTTCGCAAAATTCGCAATTTTCTTAATTTTCGCAGTTCTCGTTGGGGCCCCTCGACCTCCTCTTCCACTACTTTTAACTGACTTGACGAATTTTCCAATTTTTCGCAAAATTTACAATTTTCGCAGCTGCGTACAAACCTGGACATATCTCCGAATGTGAGCCAAATCGCAAGCGTGATCGCAAGGACTAAACCAATCAACTTGCTCGCGGGCGAACATGGAACTTAGCAAGACTTAGCCCGCATCAAACGTCGCGCTACATTACCGTGCCGAACTAAATTCAAGAACTAAATTCGACTTACGCACGGCAGAAGAACGGCGTTATGTGTCAGTCAATTCCAAAAGCGCCCATCCCCAGCCCCCGGGGCAAACACCCGGGCATTTGACTTTTTTGAAAATTTTTAATCAAATGCCCCACTGTCAGGGCCTCAAAAAGGACAAATAAAGTGCAAATCACTCGTTGCAGGCAGCATTTTGGCACGCTGCCGGCTCATAATGAATATTTTATTCTAAAATCACTTACGTACCTTTTCTTAAGGGGCGCCAAACCAGTCAATATTCCCTCTGTATTTTTGTGATACAGTTGATTTATTCACATATTTTATATATTTCTAGCTAGCCTAACTTCATTTATATTATTCTATCATATTTCTAATCTTGTTATTTAAATTTTCAGCTTAGTGTAATCTTCTAGCCATACTTGTTATTTGAATATCCTCGTACAAAAGTTATGCACATTAGAAAGTGATGATATTATTATTATTATTATTATTATTATTATTATTATTATTATTATTATTATTATTATTATGGATAATACTTAGTCCACTTACCAACAGGACCATACAGGTGTCCAATCAGTCCATTAGGGAGCGTGACGGACTGAAACTTAAGCGCATGGACTCGCTTGTGCCCACTGTAAACAGTTCTCCGGTTAACCAAAGCAGTTATCGAGTGCAGCTCCTCTGCTGTAGATCGCATCTGCCATCTGCATACGTACTTAGCAGTACTGGGTTCAAAATGTTGTGATTCCATTGGGTGACTTTGTGCCCGTGAGTGTTGTAGATCCAGTCTATGACCTCGTTGTTGATGATGCTCAGTTCTGGTACTGATCTGCCAAAAATAGCTATCATATCGGAATAACGGCACGGATATGTGTACCTCTTCAGGACGATACACAAGCCCTCAATTCCGTCGCAAATTCTTCCATTAGAACATTTGAAGATGGGAGGAACTCGTAAGGCATCAGCAAGTAAAGGAATGTCGCCCTTCTCCACTCAGAATTCGGCTTTGCATTCGGCAGCATCTTTATTTGCAAGGAAGAATTTATCGTAGGATGAATAGCATTTCGCGGCGTTAATTCCTCGTAGAGCAAAGCAAATTCTTCATCATCTATCATTTCTTCCTCCAAACACAACAACAACATTTCCTGAACCTTTTTAAACGACGCCATCACTTTCTTTGATGTAAAGTTGTTAGTTTGAGCTAACTGGTGTCGTATCAAGTTTGTCGCAAAACTTAACTTTGTTTTTCCCGCGCATACGACGGCGCTCTCGTTCCAGGCTTTTTACTCGGTCGCGGCGTCCTAGAAGCCGTCCCATCCTGGACCTTAAAGTCCCTAATAGGCCCCTAACGCCACCGAAAAACCATTTCTAGTCAATTTTTATTCTAACCTTGGTAAAGTCGTTTAGTTACCAGAGTTTCAGGAGAAATTATTTTATACGTGAAAATGATTAGATGGTTTTTACAGAGACAGCCTCTTAAATGCAATGTTGAGAGAGGCGGCTAAATGGTCAAACATACTCGTGTAACACGATGTTGGATTAGCCGGAGATTTATTCCTGTTGATTCAGACCAACCTCGTTCTCAGGCGGAGAATTAATTTGCGGTTTGCGGACTTAATTTACCGTTCCACAGGCGTTCCTAGCACAGTTCCTGTTCCGGTTCCAATTCTTCAATATGGGCTTCAAACTGATTCGGCATCTTGAATGACGCTCACACCCCAGCAGCATCATTTGATTTTAGGATTTTCTCACGTCTCGAAAACAGGAAGCTGAGTCAGTTTATCCCCATGGACTACCGACCACTGCCAGGCATACCATTAATCTGACTCGCAGGAACTGGCGTATGAATTCTGTGTAAATATTAGTCATCGTGCAGATAAAACGCGTGGACTCTGCATGAAGGCCTGGAGAGCTGTTGTGGTTCCCTTATCAAGTTCCGTCATTATTGAAAGATCCATATTTCTCTCCGATCTTGCTACGGCGGAAACGTTTGCTAAACGTGCCGGTAATAGCTGACAACTTTATTTATTTAAGCGGGGCGGCCCTTTCAATTATGAAAGTGGAAATTATTTTGGCCAGAAACATATTCTTTGATTACAAGTTAGTAGTTATGTAATTAGGCGGACCAGTGCATTTTCAAATAATTTTTTATATTGTTTTTCAAATAATTTTTTATATTGTTTTTCAAATAATTTTTTATATTGTTTTTCAAATAATTTTTCCATAACCTTTTTTCAATGAGCGCTTTTTCAAATAATTTTTTATATTGTTTTTCAAATAATTTTTTCAACGCCTGTTTGGCAATCTATATATTTTTAATTTTACTGAATATTTCAATAAGCACTTCAACCCCTATGCATGACTTTCTCGGAAAAATCACCAAGCGTGACATTCTCGGAAAAACAGGGAAACCCCCTGTAAAATGAGTCATCGCTAATAGTTATTGTTTCAGATCATGAGACGGTCGTATGATTATTTCTAACCAATTATAAATTCTTAAAGTAAAATTTACTGACAACTTTTACTTAAAAAGTTTATGCTAAAGTTTGTTATCAAACTCAAGATGCCCACGTACTATACTACTCCATTCGATGGAATTAACCCTATAACACCATAAAATCATACTCATTCTATAGTTAACCATTTTATGAAAATCTATATATTTGTTAAAATGCGTTTGACCCCTATGTGTGACATTCTCGGAAACACAGGAAGTCCATGATGTGCTTGCAGTACTTGTATGTAGACCGGCACAGCTGTGCCGTGACGTCACGTTGTAGATAAAACACCACAGCTAACTGAACTTTTTAGATTTTATAATGTCCGTATGCGTAGCTTGTTACCCCGTCTTTTAGTATATATCTTTTGTCATCGAAACAGCTGAGTGATACTTTATTGATTTCATAACTTCCTAATTTATGGTTTTGACCTCTTATGGTTTTCATAGTGTGATAAATTTGTTTATTTCCAAATAAAGTTTCTTTGTAGTCTTCATGTTTGATGTTATTCTTAATAATATTCTTCTTAATTCCCTTAGTAGTCTTTCCGCATTGATTATTCTCTTTTATTTATGAATACATCTTAGACCGTAAGCCAACGAATTCAGAAATTAGAATACCCCTGCTTCGTCTTTAAACTTACCAATGACCTTTTTATTGGTGTTATCAAAATAGAGTACTAGTGATGACGTCATAAAAACTAAATTTTTGAAATTATTGGATTTGTTCGGATATTCAGAAAGAACACGATCACAAAGACTTACTTGCCAAAAATCAGCATTTTCTTACAGTTTGAGAGCGAGATATTAGCACCGTTATGCTCTGCTGACTCCATACAAATCCTTCTAAATTTGACTCAGTTCCTAACGTTATGAACCGAGTCAAATTTAGAAGGATTTGTATGGAGTCAGCAGAGCATAACGGTGCTAATATCTCAGAGCCAATTTGCCTTTAAATACTGATTTTTAGTAAGTTAGCATCTTTCATCTTGCTCTTTCTGAAAATCTCAACAAATCCCATAATTTCAAAAATTCTAATATTAGTGACGTCACACTTTAGCACTCTATATGGAGAATCTTGTGGATAATCACTGTTATCGAATCTATTTTTATCCTTCCAGAAGTCTAAGTAGACATCTTCAGCTTCGATTTCATAGGTCAAGCTGTCTGTGTCTGTGAATAATAACTTAGCTTTGTCTCCATACTTCTTTTTAATGTAGTTATAATGAAAATCATACATTAACGTCTTGCTTAGATCCAAGATGCACATACCAATATATGCCGGCCTGTTAAGGGTAAGTGTTTCTTTAATCTTATGCACAGCTACTAGATTTTTATTGAAGATCTTACAGCTAACATATGTCGGTTTAGCAGCCATTTTTAATAGTTTCTTTTCATCGGTCACTAATCTAACATCTACTCGTTTTCTGATGTTTTCCATCGTTTTTCCGAAGACTGAATTGTTCATTAATTTAAAAAAGTCTTTCTCAAAAGCATTTTTAGCATTAGTTCTTTTTACTGTATTGAAATCAATATATTGCTTCAACCATGCAGACTGATTGAACTCTAGTACTCGATGGACTTTAGTTATTTTTAAACCGAGATCTATATAGAGTTGAAGGTTCCTATAATGGAGCACGTATTTTTCTTTGTTGCTTAATGTTGGTATTAGTTTTTGTACCAGACCAGTCGATATTTTATATTTCTTCGCGATGTTTTTACAATACCCAGACAACATATTTTCAGCTACTTTAATCTTTTCCGGTCCCAGCGGGTAGTCATTATGAAGATCATGCAATTCTTCAGGATATTTCATGTCAACTTCAAGTATCAAACCTTTATTGCTATCTTCTTTATACTTGGCTAAGTCTATCTTATCAATCTGGTTTTTAGTCATCCATTTGAAACCGCCGGTTGGTAAATACTGACTCATAGCCCAGCCATACAGATTGTTAGCATCAAGATACATGATATACTTTGAGGGCACATTCTCATCATTCTCTTTCATGTATTTATTATTTGACTTTCCGCATCGATTGGAAATGTATGAAATTCCACCTCTCATACCTTTTTCTATAAATTGAAACATATCAATATCAACCATAAGCTCTAATTTAATGTCGGTCATTTTTAACATTGAATCCCAACTCAAACCGGGTGAGCTGAAATAATGGCAAGGGTCTAACTTGTAGTATTCCAAACAGGTTTTTCTGAAGTTTTCAAATACATCAGCCAACAGTAATATATCTGATTTAAGGTACAAATCATGATACTCCCCCATATTTTTTAATTTGAATGTATCCCACACGTTTTGAGCATGTTTATAATCTTCGTCTGAAATATGTTCATTATTCAATATGCTGTAAAACTCTTCTTTTAATGGTAGCTTTTCATTGAATTTTTCAAATGAATCCATATAGTCATATGGGTAGACTCCCTTTTGAGACATCAAATCAAGCTTCTCACCTTTGAATTTTTGAGAGGTGTATTTTAATGATTCTTTTGGTAGATTACTCACTAGTTTTTCCAAACTGGAGCTCATAAATTGGAAACTATCAATGAAGGTTAGATGATTACCAAGCATGAAAGCCATGTATTTCTCCATGTTATTAGGGATTGCATTTGATATTCATTTGACGCTTTTCCCCCTTCGTATTTGTATATGGGTGATTTTTGACTATTTTACCTATCTCTTGCATTATGAAATGGCTGTCATACCCGCGGAGATTATGAAATATTACTGGAATTTTATCACTTATTTGAAAGTTTAGATTACAATCTTGGTGAGCTGATCCTCTGTATTTTCCAGTTATATGACAGTGATCTCTGACTCTAACACCAGTTTTTTTGTATTCTTTTTCACATATATGACATCTGTTAGCTTTTTGGAATTCTTCTTCATTTTCTTCCATCATTCTTAATGGTTTGTTGAATTCTTTTTTCATAACCTTCTTACAATATCTAACTTCCTCCAACATAGCTTCCATGAATTTGTAAACAGCTTTTTCACCTCTGTATGTTTTCAATGGTTTTGTGTATTTATCGTCATAACAACACACAACATTATATCCAAAACCGCAGTCTGTGTGCTTCTGGTAGGCTTCTGTGTATGATTTATCATTATCAGGCAGGCATCCATGCACTTTTTCTGTGATGGCTTCAAAATCTGCATATATTACAAATGGCACTGGTAGTTGTTTATGAAAATTATTGAATTTTAATATGTTATCACCATTTGCTGGCATTTTAATTGCCTGAGTTCCATTTATTTGGATACAGTTTTCTTTATGATCTGTTAAGACCCTTTCAGAACTAAAACACTGTAAACAATGCATACAAAAGTGTTTTCTATGGTGGCTTTTTGTTTGATTGTACATAAACTTATTAAAATCTTTAATCAATACATAATGTTTGTTTTCATTTTCTATGATCAACAATAGATTCAAACAGTTTTCATTCTTTTCTTTTGATACATAAATTGGATATGGTTGTTTGTTTTCATAACCAAATACATTTATGTTAATGTTATTTTGTTTTTCAATTTTATTGTATTGTTTGACTGCAACTGGAAATTCAATTCCTGAATAATCTAACTTATTAATATATTTTCTATCAGATTTTTTTATTCTCTGAGGGTCTTTGATTTGTGGGTTTAAATATCTAATATGACACCATTTAAAACATTCATTGTCATTATTTTTCAAATTGATTAATCCTTTCTTGCTGTTTCTAAGTTCTTGTGGTAATTTAATACATGAAGATCCCTTTATCGGTTCATATTTTACCACATTAAGATAATGATTGTCAACAGATTGAATAGTCCAACCAGATCCCTCTGAAATCCAAACTGCAATCTTATTTAATATATTTTGTCTTGACACTTGTAGTGATTCAGTAATCTCCAGATCATTCATGATTGTTTGAGCTGGACTGTTGAAATAGACGGTCTTATGTATTATTTCCCCATGTGACATTTTTGTGAATGTTACCTTTAGTGTTTCGACAAATTTCAGTCCTTTCATTGATGTTAATACACTTATAATATGGTATGCAACAGCCTTTCTTGTGTTTTGTAGTTGCATAAGTGGGTCTTTGTTATTTTTGATATTGATTTCATAAGACTTTGTATAGCCTTTCAGAGCTTTATCTGTTTGCTCTATCTTAGTCCTTGGTAATGGAACTGGTTTTTGAACTACCTTTGTCCTTGGTAATGGAACTGGTTTTTGAACTACCTTTTTGGTTCTTGGTTTAGGAACTGGTCTATCCCTAAATTCTAATGGTGGAAGAATAATATTGTCTTCATAATCTTGGACCATTTGATTTACACTCTTGCGAGGTGTTGGAACTGGTCTCTCATTTGGCTTGGTATCATCTACTGGCTTCTTCTTATCTTTCTTTAATAACATTTTAATTAGTTGAGATTTGACAATTTTTTCAAGTCTGATTTATTCATACTATTTAGTGATATATTTTTAAAACCTTTTCCATATTGAATCATCAAATCATTATAAAAATTGTTTATTTTATTTGATTGTTCTTCAATTTTTTTATTCTTTTTATTTATTTTTTTCATTATTTTTTCAAATTCATTTTCATCATTATTTTCATCAATAAACTCAAATTTAATTGGTTTATGTTTCATTTTAATTTTTTGTCTTTCATTATCTTCTAGTTTGATGGTTTCATTTACTTTATTTTTCATTGTGATATTAATGAAATGTACTCCACGCCATCCTTCAATATAATCATTCAACAGATTACTTAAATCATTCAAACTATTTTTTAGTTGATCTTTTAGACTGTATTTATTTGCTACTATTTTTTCTGAACTCATATAAACACATCCTTTACAATATGTAAAACTCATCAGATAATCTTTATCATTATGTGATAATCTAAATGTATGATAAGAAATAATGTATTCATGTTTTTTGCAAAATCATAAATTACATCATATATTTTATTCATTTGTTTAATAACTGTATTAACATGATTCTTCAAAAGTTCGTCACCACAATTGATTCTCAGACTAACAGAATTATTTTCATTACTAAATCCATTTTCATAACCTTTCAAAATATTTATTTTCATCATTATATATATTACTATATCTTTTTCTTTTTAAGTGTTATTTTAATCTGCGTTTAAGTATGACTAATTCAAGTGATCCAAATCATGGATCCTTTGAATTTAAATTGGTGTTTTATTGATTTAATGTGTTTCCATTTTCCAGCAAGTGTGTAATTTTTATTATTATTACAAGTTTGACAATACCATTCCTTGTTTAGCATATACTTTGTTTTAGACTTTGTTGTAGCTTTTTTTCTTTCTTCATTAGTATAAATTACTGGTCTTCCTCGACCTCTCTTGATATTTTTACTTTCCATCTTAATATAATATTATACTATATATTTTTAAATAATTTATAGAATTTTTTTAAATAGCCAGAAACAATCATATATTCGGCTACCAAATAGCAAACAGTATATGTTATACTGAAACGTTTTATTACATATATATGTTAGATAATTATCGTTTTATACGTTTTCACATATCCTTCAAATCCTTAAACGATATCCAACTGTTAAAGTCATCACTATATCCCTTCCACTTTACTAAAGCTTGTTTCTTTTTGTAATCCCTCCGAATGACTTTATCAATATGGAAAACATCCTGTCTGGCTTTTTATAATTCAGGTTCATAAAAACTCCCTTGAATATCTTCACCTCTGAGATCTTTTAGTTTGTATGTGATTGGATTAGTGTATTGGATCTTATCTATTATGAATAATTCTTCTGTCCAATTTGGTGTATAACCTTTATCAAAAGTTTTTCTTTTGTATTTACTAATTCGAACCTTATCACCTACTTTAAATTTTGGTTTATGTTGTAATGTTTCCATTTCACCATATAAATTAAAATACACAATTCCTTCATTCTCTTTCTTTGAAGCCTCTGTGGGTGTCATCTTTATGCTTGAATGTTTTGTGTTATTGTACTGTTTTAATATTTTAGGTAATATGTCTATGTACTGTGTATTACCTTGGACAGTGAACTGCTTCGACATCTTTGACTTCATTGTTCTATTCCATATTTCAACCACTGAAGACTTTTCTTCATTCTCGGTGGAGTAAATATGTATCCCATTTTTCTCTAACAAGTCCTTCAAGTGTTTGTTATAGAACTCTTTCCCTTTATCAACCCATATATATTGTGGTTTTCTGCCTTCCTTGAATATTGTTTGAAATGCTTCAGTTACAGTTTCACCCTTTTTATCCTTCAGAGGAACAATCCAACCATATTTACTGAAAACATCGACAACCATCAAAAGATATTTATAACCTTTATTCCATTTACTGAATTTTTGCATTTCAACAAGATCATCAGCCCATATTTCATCGATTTTATTTACAATCACACGCCGTCGAGTAAAGTTGCGTTTTATGGTTTTATGCAATTCATCTGCTAATTTTTCTTGCCAGTTTTCTTCACTCGACGGCTTTTTCCGTTTTTTGGAATACCAAGACCAAGTTTCTGTTTTGTGTTGATTAAGAATCTAGCTGTTTGACCCCATTTTGGCATTTCACCATATGGTATTTGGTCAAGAGATTTTACCATTGTTCTATCACAATCACCTTTATTTTTTCCCATATCATTGACAGCGTGGACTGAAAAAGGACTATCACCTGCGCTGTTGGCATTAAGTTTGTATCTGAATATCAACTGTTTGGGATCTCTTGTTACTCTCTATGCCTGATATGACAAATCGAAATAGATCAGACCATACAAGCTATTATAATTGGACAGATTCAGTTGAGTTCCCGTGTTGAAATCATTCCGCTTATAACTGTAAGCCATCAGATCGTTGAAAATACGAACCTTACTATCACTATCGTATTCAACGTCGGGATAAAAAACACCGTTGCTATATTCGAGTCTGCATGATGTCAGATAATTGCCATTTGCACGGTCTGCGTTGATGTTGAATGTGTCCATTTCGTATGGATTTGCTTCGTCATTATTCGTTTTGGCTCGTTGCAGATAAACAAAGACATGCTTTACATTGTCAATACTAGAGGAGATCTGGAAGAATCCACTGCTATTTGTTGGAGCTGAAACCTCATACATCTCTCTCATATACATCCATTTGTTCTTTGTCAAAAGTTTGTAATGAACCTGTCTTAGAGAGAGTCTTTTGGTGTGAGTTTCGGTACCCATAGGAGGAATCTGTCAATAACAACCCTCGCATCATCAGCTGCAGCAGCCTTTTGTATCAATTCAGCATCACCCTGCAATGTTATATTGAATTGTAGCTGCATTGGAACAAGCATCCTGTCCTGTAGTTCTTCAAAGAAAGAGTACCGATTAAGAGGTATGATTACATTGACATCGTTGAGTCCTGTCGTTAAAAGTCGTCTAGCCTCAAAACCTGCATTCTGATTAGCATTCGCTATCCTATGATCTGTATCCAAATACCAAAGACTATTTTTAGCAACACTTCGACTATAATCGTCACTATACTCAAGAAGATTTTTGACAAAAGTCATCTTATGAAGATTGTCGGTGTCGTACACTATTTTCCCAGCGCTTTTAATCATCATGTGAGAAATCAAACTATGGGCTCCATTGATAACCGTGGTTCTTTGGGCCGCAGTTGTTGTGCCATCGGCCAATTTTTGTACCTGGAATTGGACCTCGAAAAATGCATTGTACCAATCATAGAAACTCGATCGATCATTAATTGTGAATTTATACCCATTTTTCTGCTGTCTCTGGCCGTTGGCTGGGGTACGTATTACATCATCGAGTTGGAATCTTACCAACTCATTTCTTTGCAAAAAATCTGTTGTTCTGAAAGACATATATTATTATGTTAGATAATTTTGCAATGTTTATGTTAGACAAGTTTATAATAATTTTATCGCCTTCTTTTCATTATAAGATCTCCTGATCCTGATATCAATCTATTGAGTATCATATCAGTACTTTCCTCTTGCTTGGGTGGAGATTGAACATTTGCTTTTTGCTCTTTTCTCATATTCGCAAGTCTTTTCATTATAAGGTCTCCTGACTTTTCGGATATCTTTTTACCCAATCGATCACCTGCATGAGATACTCCTGATTCTAACGCTTTCTTACCAAGTGGTTTGACTAACTTTTTCACAGCACTCTTCATTGGTTTGAAGATATTATCGACAATAATTATGGCAAGCCGTTGCTGCCAAAAGCCTATCGAGTTGTAAATCCTGGTCCAAATGTCTTTCAATATCATCGAGTTAGAAAAGTTACATGGTCAGTTTTGGAATTGCATGGTCGAGTTCTGGAGAACCATGGTTGAGTTGCATTTTGAAAGTTTGAGTTCTCGCTAGCGAGTTTTTATATTCTCGCTAGCGAGTTTTCAATTTCTCGCTAGCGAGTTTTGAATTTCTCGCTAGCGAGTTTTCAATTTCTCGCTAGCGAGTTTTTAAATTCTCGCTAGCGAGTTTTCAATTTCTCGCTAGCGAGTTTTTAAATTCTCGCTAGCGAGTTTTCAATTTCTCGCTAGCGAGTTTTGAATTTCTCGCTAGCGAGTTTTCAATTTCTCGCTAGCGAGTTTTTAAATTCTCGCTAGCGAGTTTTCAATTTCTCGCTAGCGAGTTTTGAATTTCTCGCTAGCGAGTTTTCAATTTCTCGCTAGCGAGTTTTTCTCAATCGTGAGCAAGCGGAATATGCGGACGGATGTTCTAGACGGTGGAGGAAACTTTAGACCATAGAGGGAAGTGAAGGCCGCGAATGGAAGCCGTAAATTTCGCAATTTTGAACTGTTGTTTTCTTTGAGGGCTCGAACTGGCGGGATTTAAGTGTACCGATATTTCATTAAGCCAAAGAACATAATGCAAACAAGACGCTCTATGAGCTTCTACCTTGCGAAGTGCAGAAGTAGACGTACGCTAAAACCGACTATTGGTTCGAAAATTGATCAAAGGGCCCTTGAAGCCAGCTCATTCACGTAGTGGCTAAGTGCATGCATTCGGGTATTCATTGCTGCTGTAGTCTGATGCGATTTCAATACAGGTTTGCAACATGAGGTGAAATAGTTAGGCAGAGCAGCTTGTCGATTTCTTTCGACAAAGTGACACAAATATTCTTTGTCGGCTGGAATTTAGTTGTGATTCAGTAATTTTGCATATCTTGCACTGTAAAAAACAATGAAAGTCTTCAGGATCTAGAGGGTCGGTACATTTCACTGACCCCCAGTCCATGGACTACCATGATGGACTACCGAAATGGACTACCTGTATGGACTGCTAAATGGACTACCTATATGGACTGCTAAATGGACTACCTATATGGACTGCTAAATGGACTACCAAAAATGGACTACCCTTAATTACCTACCTTGAAAAAAAAAAAAGTAAAGTTTGGTTGTTTTCATCGATTGATCGTGATCTCCACCATCTTGTTATTTTTTAAATGCTGCTGGTCAGCTTTTCTGCAGGCGCATTCACTCGTCGTGCATGATGGCTGACAGGCTGCAGCTGGAGTAAAAATTTGATTTATAATCTTCCAGGTGATTCCTTACCTGGCTGTCATGATGCTCAAAATGGTAAGTGACAGAAGAAGATACAACTCAAAAACAGATCACATGACCAGGCCCAGGGGGGTACTGCCTGAAAAATTGGGTGGGGGTGCAGCCTGCTTCCCAAAAGCCTTACCTTATTTAAAGTGCACCTAGCCCCAAGAATAGTTATTTTTTCCCGCTATTATAGTACTTTGTACATATTCCAAAAACATGTAGAATTTATTTTCAGCCTTCAGAGTTTTTTATGGGGCTTACGATAAACTGTGCATCATTTGGTACACGACCAAGTCAGCTGGGGCGTGGGTCTATTCCCCAGTTGACTATTATTTATGCATGTTTACAAAGACGTAGCGCGATGATCAGTTTGTGACTTTAACTGGGGAAAAGACCCACGCTCCTTACTAGCTTGATCGTGTGACAGATGACGGCTAGATGTCGTAACTTTTACAGCCTGTAAAAAGTCGATATTTGGTTAAAAAAAATTAATGGCGCATTGTGTTTTGAATAGGTGTAAAGATTAAATTTAGCGAAAAAAAAATATTTCGGTGTTAGGGGCACTTAAAGACCAAAATATCTGTGATTTTCCCTACCCTATTTATAACAAACGGTTATAAATTCAAATTTGTACTGACCATCCAGCGTGTCAGCCATCACACGAGAGGAATGAATACGCCTGCAGAACAGCTGACCAGCAGCATTTAAAAAATAACAAGATGGTGGAGATCACGATCAATCGATGAAAACAACCAAACTTTACTTTTTTTTTTTCAAGGTAGGTAATTAAGGGTAGTCCATTTTTGGTAGTCCATTTAGCAGTCCATATAGGTAGTCCATTTCGGTAGTCCATCATGGTAGTCCATGGACTGGGGGTCAGTGAAATGTACCGACCCGGATCTAGACGTGTTCAGCACGATGATCGCATGTCACGAAAGGACATTTAATGCACCTTCTTTTTTTCCTTCAAAACCTAGGAAAAATTATGTTAAGCCACTGTAAATTTATAATAGTCATAATAGTTGAACCATGCCAACACTGATGAACTTTGTTGTGCTTCCTGCATCACAAATAATGCTTGACTTAATGGCAAATTTTGATAATGATCTTTTTCTTGTCACGTACTGGCGCCACGGAGTCTGGCTTGTACAGTAGTTCATTTCACAAGTAAATCAGTTTAAAATTACTTTCGATCCGTATTAAAGCGCGGGTCAGAAACTGTACTTTTCCTGAGCCGAGCTTAATTACAGTTTAGGTCGACCCAAATTAGTTACAGTCATGAAACGATACCACGATTTCAAATAACTACAGCGAGGCTGAATTATAAAAGTAATTCAAGTGGGAGCCAGTGACATTATTTTCGCATAGCCAACTCCGAAAACAGTTTTACGGTGATTCCCTCGTACAAAAACAAAGATGCATTGAGCGAACCCAAAAGCAAACCATTTTCATTTTTCATACGGATTGTTTCCGAGAATCAGAAAGCGTGCGTTCGACTTCTGCACTCACAAGGTGTCCAAAGTGTACCGAGTTAACGCTTACAGAGCGTCTTGTTTGCATCATGTTCTTTGGGTCAATGAAATATCGGTACACTTGAACCCCGCCAGTTCGAGCCCTCAAAGAAAACAACAGTTCAAAATTGCAAAATTTACGGCTTCCATTCGCGGCCTTCAACTTCCATAAGCTTCCGCCACCGTCTACAACATCCGTCCGCATATTGCGCTTGCGCACGATTGTGAAAAACTCGCTAGCGAGAAATTGAAAAACTCGCTAGCGAGAAATTGAAAACTCGCTAGCGAGAATTTGAAATCTCGCTAGCGAGAAATTGACAACTCGCCAGCGAGAAATTGAAAACTCGCTAGCGAGAATTTAAAATCTCGCTAGCGAGAAATTGAAAACTCGCTAGCGAGAAATTGAAAACTCGCTAGCGAGAATTTAAAATCTCGCTAGCGAGAAATTGAAAACTCGCTAGCGAGAATTTAAAAACTCGCTAGCGAGAAATTGAAAACTCGCTAGCGAGAATTTAAAATCTCGCTAGCGAGAAATTGAAAACTCGCTAGCGAGAATTTAAAAACTCGCTAGCGAGAAATTGAAAACTCGCTAGCGAGAATTTAAAAACTCGCTAGCGAGAAATTGAAAACTCGCTAGCGAGAATTTAAAAACTCGCTAGCGAGAACTCAAACTTTCAAAATGCAACTCAACCATGGTTCTCCAGAACTCGACCATGCAATTTCAAAACTGACCATGTAACTTTTCTAACTCGATGATATTGAAAGACATTTGGACCAGGATTTACAACTCGATAGGCTTTTGGCAGCAACGGCTTGCCATAAATAATCCCTGATCCTTTGTGCTGGTACACAAATTTACCAAGTTTTGGATGATAAATCCTTTTGAATTCATATGGTTTCATTATACTAATATGTTACATACTTTTTATAATAAGCGAAAATGCTGTGTCTGCTCCATTTAAATCGACCAATCTTCTTTTTCCATCTGTAATATAAATCCGTATACTGGAGATTGTAATCTTATTCACAGGATTGTATGTGACTCTTCGTGGCTCAAGTGTGAATGAATAACTTGGTCGCAGAACACTGGTTGAAAAGGAATAGATTATGTCTGTATCCTGACCGTCAACAAGTGAATTGTTGATCAAGTCACAATGGACATTCAATATATCCGTATCTTGTGATAAATTTGGAACTCGGGGTCCAACGTTTGTCCCACTTGTCAATACTTTCTTATCAAACCCAATAAGGTCATTAAAATTACTGGCCGTCAAATCAAGCCGATAATTTGAGGCCAATGTAATCGTAACCCTGAATGTTGTATTATAAAATTTGAGAGTAATAGGATACGTATCACCAGTTTTTGTTATATTTTTGATATACGTATTAAAGTCTGTATAATTCCAAACTCCCGCTGGGAAGGTGATGTCTTGAAATGTTGAACCACTATCAGAGCTATATTTAATTAATTGATTGTTATATCCAGCGTTAACATTGAACCATGTGAATGACATGTTGACAACTCGATTAAGTCCGATAACATATTGTTTGTTGCTATCTAAAATAATGGGTCTTGTGAATTTTGTTATGAAATCCTCAGGCTTGTTGTTTCCTTGATTCTTGACGCTAAAAGATGATAAAACTATCTCTCGTTCCATTTATATAATACCCTTAGATTAAATTTTAAAGTATAGATTATATAATTTATTATATTGTGATTTGTTGATTGTCGCTGTCTTTAGTAATATGTCCAAAATAGCGACTCCCGTGTTACGCATCTCAATACTTGTATTACCTGCCAGTATTTCACCAACTATTAATTCTAATTTTTTCGCAAGCTGTTTTACGTTATTATAAAACATGATATTCCCACCTCTTTGTTTTCTTCCTCGAATTCCAGAACCTTTTATTGTCTTCAGTTTACTGTCATAATGTTGAATGTATTGATTCAAAGCACCTCTTGCTGTGTCTATTTGTTTGTTTCTCATCTGCCTCTCAGCTTCTGATATAAATCCCTTTTTGAACTTTTTCGTAAGACTTAGTCTTCACGGGAGTCATTTCTGGTTCCTTTAACCTCTTTTCCACATTATCATAATTCGGAATATTAAGATCATCCAAATATTTATTTATGAGGTCTTCATCTTCTAGTGCATAATCAATTTCCTCATCATCTTCGTATTCTGGTGGCAAATCATCAGGTTGCTCAGGAAAATACTGTGGATCGACATATAATTCTTTTTTGCCTTCCAACACATCTTTCATGGATTGTTCATACGTAGGTGGTACTGGAACAAGTTGTTTTTCTTGCTGCTGCGGTACATAATCACCAAAATTAACTAGACCCTCGACGTCCATGTCTTCAAATGGATCAACTTCTGGTGCATAGTCAATACCAACTTCCCCTTTCTTCACTGATCTTTTTTTCCTTATTGGCAGCCTCGAAATTCTGTTACTGTCAATAACATCATCTGATTTGCTTGTCACTGGTTTGAATACCTCCGCCAATGAATCCTGACTTATCTGCTGACCAATTTTGTGTTTCGTAATCATATCATGGACAGTATTTATCTTATCACCTAATTCAGATTTCCTCTTTGCAAGTTCTTTCCACTTAAGTAAACTCATGATATTATTAAGTTATATAAATTTTTACATTAAAAAATGACATATCATATATAAAAAACAACGTTTTACACCGTGTATTACATCATGTTGAATAATATACCTATATAATATAATGAAAATACCAAACTATGATACTCAAGAAGAGGAAAATTATCATAAACAACTGTATGAATTTATGCCAAACCAATTTTTCAGACTCTTATTACAGCGGTGATTATATTGCCGTGAACACCTAAAATATGTCTGGAATGTTGTGTTGAAACCAATCACAGGCGAGATCTTCATACCACAGAAACCACAGGCAACGAACGGTTTCCTATCTGTCACGGAACAAATTATTTTCGTTCTGTTTAACATGTTTAAGGATACAAGCTGTCTTATTAGGAATTTAAAACACCACTGCTCCCCAAGATCAGTGCTGAGGACCGCATTCAGCACATCGTTCGATTTTAGAAAGAAAAATTTAGAAGCCAACGCGACGCGACGACGACCGGCTTTCCATGTAACGACATATTACATGAAGACAACAAAAAATGAACAATCGTGTATTCTTCTTAGAAAAATAAATTTTCAGATATGCATTCAACAATATAAAGCCGTTGGGCTGTAACATGCGAGTTTATGGACATTTACGGAGAAGAACTGCGATCGGAGATAATCATGTTTTTTTTTTCTTTTGCGCGCAAAATGTGCTGATAATCGCATCCAAAGGGGACTTAAAATCTTCTTGGCTAAATCCCCTCATAAATAGTTTCCTATAGCATGTAATCCCCCTGATATCAAATGCATAAATGCCTTCAGAGAAAAAGCAAAATTATATTTTGGAAGGAATACCGAAAATTTGGCTGTTTACTTTGCGCGATGTGTCAATCATTCCATAGATGTTGAATTTGGTCGGTGGTTTTCCAGATCAAGGAACTTCTGCTGGCACAGTAGTTCGAATGTTCAATCGTTAGCGCACATAAATCCAATACCCTTGTTCTACAAAAAAAATATTAGCAAGGATTATGCTATCAGAAACGAAAACATCGACAAGAACAACTCTCGAATTTCAACTTTATTATTAGCTACCAAAAAAAAAATTCCCAAAATAGTAAATCTCCCTGACCTAACAAAAAAGTGTTAATGCTTGCTGCAATAGCCGCGAAGCGATGGAAATCAGAAAATTCTAGCAGCTTACCTTGCAACATTGTAACTTGCGATCAGGCGTAACTACCGATTTCGATCGTTACAAAAAGTTTGAAAATTCGCGCGCCAAACCGACGCGTGCGTCGGCCCGGCACTTCAGCTTTGTAATTTATTTCAAAATCGTTCAAACCTGTATTCTTCGCTATTATAGCAAACACTGTAAACAAATAGGAAGGAAAAGTAATTGTTTACTTATAAAGAGACTGAATGTTAAAACAAAACGAAAATAATTTGTTCCGTGACAGATAGGAAACCGTTCGTTGCCTGTGGTTTCTGTGGTGTGAAGATCTCGCCTGTGATTGGTTACAACACAATAAACATTCCAGACATATTTTAGCTGTTCACACCAATATAATCACCGCTGTAATAGGGGGTTCTGGCTGTGGAAAAACGAATACACTTCTCCATATGATATACAATTTATTATATTTCGATAAGATTTTCGTTTTTTCCAAGAACATTCAGCAATCGAAATATCAGAATTTAATAAAAACATTTGAACCCATAAATAAAGAAGTAGGCTATGATATTATTGTATGTTATAACGATAGCAAAGATATAATTCCCGTTTCTAAGCTAAATGATGAAGGACAAAAAATTATTATATTCGATGATTTTTTAACTGATAGTTCAGCATTAAAAAAAATTACAGATTATTATGTTACGTCAAGACATAAAAGATGTTGTTGTATAGCCTTATTTCAACCATATTTTTCAATTCCAAAAGATTTGAGGCTAAACGCAACACATATGTGTATATGGGATCTAAATTCAAATAATGAAAAATCTTTAGTTTGTAGAGAAAATTCAATTCCAAAGAATATATATGAAAAAGCAACTTCTGAACCTTATTCATTTTTATATTTAGATAAACCAAGAAAACAAATTATGAAAATCTTCAATGAAAAAATATAATATAAATTAATAGTATATGAGTTACATGAATGGACTGTTTCCATCTCCATCAACAACAGAACCACAACGTGGATTACAAGGTAGACCAGGTGTTGGTTTTAAATTAACCGGTGATGGGGATTATGATATAGAAAACAAAAAATTGACTAATGTAGCAACAACAACAGATGATAAAGACAGTACGAATAAATCTTATGTTGATAATGAAAACGTCAAGCAGGACATCGCCATTAATGATAAAGCAGGTCGAAGTTATGTTGATTCTAACTTTGTGAAGAAAGATGGTTCAGTTACCATGACTGGTTCTCTCAATTTAGGCAATAATAAAATTACAAATGTAGCAACACCAACAACAAATCAAGACGTTGCCACAAAAGAATACGTAGATCATAATATAACGGGTGGTGAGCATTCAGCATTTGTAAAAAAAGATGGAAGTATTGCAATGACTGGCAACCTTGATATGGGGCGTAATATTATAACTAATATGAAATATCCTGTTAATATTCTTGATGCGACAAATATGAGTTATGTGGATTCACAAATTCAGAGTTGTATAAAAAGGGATGGATCAAATCCTGCATAAGGTGATATAAACATGGCTGGATACGCAATTGAAGATTTGAAAGATGTTGATAATAGTACACCAGCTGAAAATGCAGTTAATGAAAAATATGTGGACCAGAGGTTGCAAACCAAACTCGATACGATTGCACAACAAAATCTAAATATGAATAACAACGCCATTACAGATCTGGCACCAGCCGTAAACTTAGACGATGCGGTTTCAAAACGGTACACAGATGAATATTTTCTTCGACGAGACGGTTCGACCACAATGTATGGTGATTTGTCGATGAGTGGAAATATTGTGACAAATTTAGGTGATGTGAAAAATGAGGGCGATGCGGTGAATTTCAGAGTTTTGAATCGAGCTTTACAAACCATCAGAGCGGCAGTCTTATTGTTGAACGGACAAATGTAATGACAGCGGACATGAAGCTCGGAGGGAATAAAATTGTTGATTTAAAAGAAGGAACAAATAAAACCGATGCCGTAATTTTGATCAACTAGAAAAAAGTCATATTTCATCTGCTTCTCATCCAAAGAATGCTTTCAAATATTTGATGAATGATATCGATGAAGTTAGTACTGAATATGGCTTGAAAGTTAACGGATATATTAATTTACCTCATTCACCACACATAATTTCAAAAAAGGTTATTGATGTAGACTTAAATAAAGAAGCTAATCATATCTACAGAGCGAGAATTGGATTTAATATGTATACAATAAAAGATGGAAAATACGCATTCATCATAGAATGGCTATTTCCCGATTATGAAGGAATGAATCTGAGTACCGTAACATTCAGTGCAACTGGTGGAATCACTATTCATAAAACAGTAGGGAGAAAATTTGATAACAGAAACGAAGATCATTCGAGATATTTATTGTGGATTGAAAAACCGTCAGTAAGTTCACCACCTGAATATTTATATTGTACGATTCATATTAATGCTAACCCAACTTATCCAAATAAGTACAAAGTTCCTTGTGTTGTATATGGTATTGATTTTGAAGCTGTAGACGTTCCATCAAGTGTTTACGACTTCACTGAAGCTTATAAAATCGTGAATGAAAAAATACAATTACAAACTGATTTAGATTTGAATGGACATGCTTTGATAAATAATTCATCAAACTTGTTTAATTTTCAAAACAATCAACTCAAAATACTGAATGACATAGATTTAGATACATTCAAAATAATGGATCTAAAACTTGGCAGTGATTTAAATTTAAATGGCTATAGAATTCATAATAATGCTTTAAATCTATTTCGTTCTAGCGTTACAGGCGTAATTATGGAAACAGCTCTCGATCTAGGTGGTTTTTCTCTTTACCAGCCGAAATTAGGGGACGATTTAGATTTGAATGGGAATGGAATAATTGGTCAAAAACAGTATTTAAACTGCTTTGTTAAAGCCAGTCAAGGGCATAATAAGAGTACTTTAAAGTCTGTATTAATTAATGGCGCTGAATATTTAGTTATTCATAATAATAACTTTTATATTAAGAAAATGTATATTATACAAGGAACAAAACCCGGAATATTATACTTCAAGAAAAAGAATGAAGGGAGTGGATTATTACCATTTCCAGCAACCATTTTTGAACACAGACAGTCTTCTTTGAGTAGAAACATCACAACGGTTAACGTCAACAAATCATTATCGAGAGGCTATTTTATAATTGATTATTCTCATCGAAATGATAAAGCATTTGACATCACATTTACATTAGAAGTAGTCATGAATTAATATAAATAACTATTATATGATACGAAATATAATCAAATACGTGAGACGTCATTTTGATGAAACTAAACAACAACATATCCAAGTCAATGATATAATTTTGAAATCAGCTTTAGTGTACCAATATTTGTATTTCAAACATTTCAAATCAATACTTCCGATTAATAATATTTTGTCTTTACACGATTATGAAATAGGACTTATTGGTCCTGGAAATCGATGCATTACAAGGTTTTTGGAAAGAACACTTGGTTGGATTAATAAATTATACTCACATAGTATTATGCATGATGCTTTTGGACGATTCTATGATCGTTATTTATTAGACCGAGGATATACTTATACCATTCCAGAAAATATTACACCGAGACTAATGAAAAAATCTGCATTGTGTGGACAGATTTCTGGAATACTTTATTGTATTTTTAATAGAGTAATAATATAAATGATATATATGACAAACCGACGTAAAAGCATATTCGGCTGGAACCATGTTTCAGCCAAACTTTCAAAAGAACAAGTTGATGAATTAAAGTCTTATTATAAAACGTATCATAGGAAGTGTTGGGCATACAAACAAGCAATAAAAAGATTCAAAAAATGGAAAATAGCAGGAAATTCACTTTCTGTTATTTTTGCATCTGGAGGTTTGGCGGCTTCTATTGCCACTGGTGGAATTGCTATTGTTGCTGTATCAACAGGTGCAGTTTTAATTCAAGGATGGATGAAACATAAAAATGTGGATCTTAAAATACAACAATGTTTGTATGCATTTCAAACATACCAACATCTTTTAAATTCGATTAAAAATATGTTAAGAAGTGGAGAATATGAATCAAATCATATGCAGATAACAATGACTAATACAGATGATTTTATAACAGACAACAGTCCAATAATCGACAAGTTTTTACTGAAATACGACAAACAAACCCCTGAAGAATCAAATTGATTTTATCTCCAATCAGTGATAATATTTTTTGCCAAAATTGTTCATAGTCATCTATTGTTTTTTTGGATTTAGTGATTTTAATATCACCTCCAATATCCAATTTCATCATTGTGAATATTTGTTTTAGAATAAAATTAATATTTACCATTCTTTTCCGATTTTCTTTCAATTGTGGTAATACATTGTTTATCTCTTCAAAAACCTTTATTATCTTATCCTTGTTTATGAAAGTCAATTGTCTTCCATTTTTACTACAAAGGGTGTCTATTTTATTTATTAATTGATACTTCCGATAATAGGCTGATTTACGTCTTATTTTAAACTTATTTTTATGAAAATCAATATACTCAGTATAAATTCCATAACCTTGAACTGTACCACAATTCTTACAAACTATTGCTTCATCATTGATAAGTTCTTGTTTATCACAACACGGTTCTTCTTTCTTAACAGTGTGTTTTCCTATTATTTGATTGCAAAATGGGCATTCTATGTAATCCATTTCATTCCATAAATATTCATGTACTTCTGAATCACGACTCATTTATATATATGAAATATTATTTTTTTTTTGCTTTATACCATGAGGTTCTGGAGAGTTGACATAGACTTGGGCATCTTGAGTTTGATAACAAACTTTAGCATAAACTTTTTAAGTAAAAATTGTCAGTAAATTTTACTTTAAGAATTTATAATAAAGCACTTCTTACTTGTTTCATTATAATTGGTTAGAAATAATCATACGACCGTCTCATGATCTGAAACAATAACTATTAGCGATGACTCATTTTACAGGGGGTTTCCCTGTTTTTCCGAGAATGTCACGCTTGGTGATTTTTCCGAGAAAGTCATGCATAGGGGTTGAAGTGCTTATTGAAATATTCAGTAAAATTAAAAATATATAGATTGCCAAACAGGCGTTGAAAAAATTATTTGAAAAAGCGCTCGTTGAAAAAAGGTTATGGAAAAATTATTTGGAAAACAATATAAAAAATTATTTGAAAATGCACTGGTCCGCCTAATTACATAACTACTCAAGTTATCCGGTTCAGCAAATAACGGGAAGTCATGTTTTGTAAATAACGCAGAACAAATCTTGGACGTTTCAAACGCTTGGAGTACTGCTTGGTGATGTCAGTTTTACCCTCCGGAATAAAATGCTATGATCTAAACAACGTGCTGTCAGAAATCGCTCTGCTTGAGATGCGATTACCATTTCTATTTTTAATGATGATCAGTTTCGAAGTGGTAACGAAAACTACTGACACAACGGTCGCTTTGGGTGCTATAGAGAACCGGAAAAGAGAAATGGAGAAGACTCTTAATTCCTGAATTACGCGACCGAAAAATCGGTCCGTATAAAATTACAACAAAAATCAACATTGTTTAACGAGGGTGGCACAGTCTATGACTGACAAACCTGTGAAGACAAAACAAAGAGATAAATTACGGTGAGGGTAAAAGATGGAATGAGTTTGCGGAATGGCATGTGGCATGACTTGCTGAATCGCATAATTATGTGGAATGTAATATATGCAGAATGGCCCGAAGAAATTAATTCAACTGAAAGAGTGAATTATTCTACATAACACAGTGAATAATCGCAAGCTAGCTGCCAATCTCGATCACAACTACTCTTCACCATCAGGGCCATAGCCAGAAAAAACGTATGACTGAGGCAATGTCAATGAAAAATTATGACTGAGACAATGTCCGTGGTTAAATTACCTTCCTAGGTATATTTAGGGTGTTTATGATGACTATAAACGACAAAAACGAAAGAAGTGACTGAGGCAAGTGCCTCGGTTTGCCTGTTACTAGCTACGGCCCTGACCATGCTTGCTTTCGTATAAACATTACACTTATGAATTCTTGAGGTGATTAAATTTAACTTGAGTTTTGCTTTCATAGGATTAATCTGTTCGCGAATGATATTTGCAGCAATACACGAAAGAATCGTTCGGCTGCGAGACAAACGAGCTTTGCTATCTTGTCAATTTCACAGTGTAGGTGAAATTGAATTACGTAAATTTTATTTTTCCGGGGCCGATTGTAAGAGATTTAGGAACGGAGTCTCCCAAAGGCTTATTATGGTTTTCAGAGTTTTACAAGAGTCTTACGTCGGTCGCGCTGCTTTTGTTGTTATATGACTAACTGAACTCTGACTCGAAGATCGAGCGACAAACGAGGAAAATATAATCAGCTGCGAACTGAATAAACCTATAAAAGCAAACTCAAGACAAATCACTTCAAACGGGTTCATTTGTAAAATATTTATATCAAGTCTATCAAAGTACAAGCCCCTCTACTGAAAAATTTCTCGGTCAAATTCAATTTGTTTTCAACATTTTGTTGTCACCGAGATCAGCAACTACTAGCTTACGATTATTCACTGTGTTAGGCTGTCAGACGCGATTAATAATCGCGAGTTCCAATACGCAAGATCAAGATTATTAACCGTAAAATTATTATCTAGAGAAGGGGCTAGATTTTGTTGATCTCGATGACAACAAAATGTTGAAAACAAATTGAATTTGACCGAGAAATTTTTCACTGGTGAAGAGCACTGCTCTACACGGGGCTTGCTTTGATAGACTTGATAAAAATATTTTAAAAATGAACCCTTGAAGAAATTTATTATGAGTTTGCTTTTATAGGATTAGTCAGTTCGCAGCCGATTATAATTTCCTCGTTTTTCGCTCGAACTTTAACCCCCACCCCCACCCTATGTTCGTTCCATTTTGAGAAGCTCGCGTTTTTTGGTTTGAATGATTCCAAAAGTCCTTGTTGTGGAGTCATTTGGCAACGTTGAAATCGACAGAAAGTGAATATAATTATATACTGTTTTTAAGAACGTAGAGAGGCCTTGCCATTCATACTTGTTGGTAGATGGACAGGTGACTTCCTAGTGAGCTGTGATATCAAATGTGCTGTTTTTCTAACCCTAGAACCAAGGCAAAATGTCTGTTTTTGGTACGCTGTGGGTGAAGAATTTAAGCTGAGAGCGGTTTTTGGACAGCAACAGTAATGGCGCAATAGCTTTATGTCACTGACCAAATTGGATTACAATTTCATGTCTATTGCGTTTCCTTCGTGCACATGAAAATTTCATGGTTTTCACCTACATTTCCTCGCATGAGCACGAGGTTTACTCCAAGTTGCAAAGGAACGTTTCAATGACTTCATTTAAATGGTTGTAATCCGGAAACGGATTTATTGTGACGGGCGCTGTTGGTGCTGTAATACAGTTAATTATCTCCATATACAAAGCACAGAAAGTTATCGATCGTCGGCGATCGATAATTTGCATGATTTGCGTAAAAGGGTTAAGACGTTGCAAGGCATTTAAGGAGCTTCCTTCTAAGCTTCCAAGCTCGCTGTTCAGCTTCCTTGTCTTTTTGTACTTGTCAGTGCTGAATTAAAAAAGTAAGCACTCAACTATTTAATATTTCACGATTTTTCTTACCACAGAAGGTCACTTCTAAGCCCAGCCAATGATACTCGACTGAAAATAAGACTTTGCCTTCGAATTGTCACCGTTCAGTCTGTTGGAAAGGTCGCAAAGAAACTTTGCCTACGTCGCCAAAGAATTGCAGGAGAGAATACAATATACATCAATATTTAAATTAAAGTCATTAAACGTTGTAAGTTATAAGGTTACTGTAATCCTTCGGGGACAAACCGTTTCACAATTTGAGTTTTGCGCTGTTTTGTATGAGGAATAATTAATTAATGTTGCGATTGGCAAAAGAAAATTTACAAAATGGGTAAACGAAGGCGAGAAAAACCCCCAAAAAAGGCTTTTTGAATTAGTTAATAAATTGGCGAAACTTCACTCGGGATGTCGAATTGCATATTTTGTTTGCATCAAAATTCGAACCGATTTCCAGACGTTAGTTCGCCAAGGGCGTTTTCCATTTACCAAGAAATTCCGGAAATTCCGGTTGGGATGTAAATGGAACACATGTTTTTGGTTCGTTCCAATGGAAAATTACCGAAATAAACGGAACTTCTGAAAAGGTAGTCCTGTTTTCCCGTTGGAAACTTTCCGATGGAAAATGCGTGTTCCATTTACGAGTTTCACAAGGTTTCACCAGTTCCAGGTCTTTCACGGCCATATTTTTGGTAAGATAACGGCTCCTTCTTCGGTCACCTCGAATAGTTTTATACGAATGCCCCGTGTGTCATGGGCTAGCACCCGATCTTCATACGTTAATGAGTCGCAATTGTGTGATGTATACCAATGGTAAGCAGAATTTAACATTAAATTTGCGCGAGAGTTCTTTGAGTAAGTTTATTCCGATTGTTTCCCGCGTAATACTTTGCATCTGAAATTAAACAATGTCTTTCGTTATTTTCCTTTCACAGGAGGCGTTTTAAGTGCGGCTTTGCCATACAACCAATAAGAGTATCGCTGAGGAATCTTCCAGTGGCTTCATTTCCCTGCATTAAGTTTAAAGTGTCCGCCTCGAGTCGCCCTGAAGTGGCTTGTAAATATTCATCGATGAAATATCGTGGCAATATATTTTTGAAAAACCCTTCGTTTCGGCGATGATCGCGCCTCATATTAGCTGCGACCGCTGCGAGGATAGGAGTGTCATCATCGTATTCTCAATTTAAAAGACCTTCTTACATAGACAACTCTACAGTTTCGTTTAGGACATCTTTGTTGCCTTTTCTAAGTTTAGCGGGAAAGTGTGGAGCCTGGGAATGAATGGAACGTTTGTCAAATGGAACACGTTCTTCAGCGATGGTCATTTCCCACCGAAATTTGCGGAATTTTTTGGTAAATGGAAAACGCCCCAAATGTATTCCTTCCGATAATAACCAAACGAACACTCCGTCTGAACGTGGAATTAACGTCCCCGCGATTGAGTGACTAGTTTGTCACTTATAGTCTTCCGAGAGTTCCTCAGTTGTCCTCTATTGGTCGGCGGTATTACCGCTTTGGAACCATGCACCTCCAATAAGTTGTGAAAACTGTGCAAATCTTTGGAGGCCAAAAACTGGGGATTTATTTTTGCGTGTATTTCCTCCAGTCGAACCAATTAATCTTAAGTTAGATTTATAAGATTTTAACGGAATTTAGGGAAAATGTTCCTCACTCTGAAATGTGTTTCTCACTCTGAAGTGTAATCCTAGTTAGTGCAAGGAACTTGTTTTCCGAAAGAAAAGACATACCGATGTGCACATTGACATGATATCGAATATACCACAATGCTCTGAACTTAGTGTCTTAGGACTCAATTTCCAGCAAGACTGTAGATTTGATAAGCATGTTAAAAGCAAGCTTGGTAAGGCCAATAAATGTTTATATGTGATAAGATCTCTGCGGAAGGAGGGGTGTAATCAGTTTGAGGTAGACTATTTATTTAAGACAATTGTTTTACCTAATGTTACCTATGCACTAGTGGTCTACGGAGCCTCAGAGCCAGAACTAACAACAGTGCAAGATTTTCTAGACAGATGCTAGAAAAGGCGATACATCTCTGCCAGATTGAATATAAGAGCTTTATTGGAAAAACAAGACCGGAAACTTTTTAGAAAACTTTTTAAACTAAGTATACACCCCCTACATGAGCAGGTCCCAAAGGCTAAGGTCATCGATTACAATTTACGTTATAAAAATAGTGCCCGCACGTTGATTAACACAGAACGTTTTAAGAATACATTTATTAATAGATTAACTTATAAATACGATCTTCACATGTGATCTAATACTATATTTTATAATGATTTCAAATATGTAACATAAGATATGTAGTTTTTATCTTATCAGGAATAAAGACATTTATTATTGCGTTCGCAGAACGCAGTTCTAATCCAGACTGAATCGAGATTTTTGGACAATGGTTGAATGGTTGGGTCTTGACAAAAGCTGCCCCTGTAATCTGCAAGCAATCTGCGGGGGCGAACAAGAATGACATCAGCGCCAAGCCAACTGAAAAGCTTTCAAAATGGCGGCCGTCGGCGAGGAAGACGAAAGTGATGTCTAAATGTCTTTAATGAGCTGCTACAGCGTCGAAATGGCGGCGATACAACTACAATGAGTGGAAAATTCATCAAGTAAAAGCGGAATTGAATCGACGAAATGTTTCGAAAACAAGACCTGTTTGATCGATTTGTTGAACACGATTAAATTGGGGTTCTGCCAGAGACCTCTGCTAGCAGGGAAGGTTCTTTGTGGCGACGATTGGCGATTGAAGTGAATGATCTGCCACCTTACCTCTCAAGAAACGACCTCGACTGAAATTTGTTATATCAGGATAAACAAATGTCTGAGAAATATTTTCTACACCTTTTTACACCACGGATCGGTCATTTCGATTTCGTCACTGAAACAAACAAATATGCCATGCGAAGGAACATACCATGTTGGGTCGGAACAAGTCCTGAGGAGCTGAAGGAATGTCTGGGGATTACTGTCTGGATAAAGCTCAAACAATTGCCGATTTCTACAATAATTTGTTCGTTGCTGCGACAACTATTTTCAGAAACTATGTTTTAATATCGTGTTAGTCAAAGTTGATATTTTTGAGGCTTTCCAAGATGCTGTCAATGTGCTTTTAGTGTTTATTTGTTTATTTATTCTATATATTTATTTATTTATTCAATGTGCTTGTATATGTATTTTATCTCTTCACTTATCCCATACTCACAATTATTATACTTACTCTTTAAACAGTCCTACCCGCTACCCGCCTAGATTAGCCTTAGCTATTTGCGGGTTAGCGCTGTTTTGTATTATGTTGTTAATTTTAATAAACTTGAACTTTACTTGACTTCAAAGATCATCATGGACCACATGGCCCTCCATATGGTGGTTTTAGGGTTAACATACCAAACCTACCAATACTCGAACGCACTTTCTAATCTACGATTACTACCAGTTATTATTATTATTACTCACTCACTACTCACTATTACTTAAGGCCATGTTACACGAGGCAATTTTTCTTGCAACTTGCAGCGCAACAAACGTTGCGTTGCAAGTTGCAAGAAAAAATTCACGTGTAACACCCCATTTTGCAACTGCAATTGTTGCGTTGCGAGTTGCAAGAAAAGTAGAAAGACCCTCTACTTTTCGCAACGTTGCGAGACAAGTTGCTTGCGTGTGACATCCCCTCTGCAACTCGCAACAACAATTTTGTCAGAATGGGCCAATCAGAGCTCATCTTTCGCTCGCGGGAGATTTCAAGATGGCCTCCGCCATCTTGTTTGTTATTGTACGCGTTGCAAGTTGCGAAAAAAGTTGCCAACGTGTAACATACCCTCTGCAACTTGAAAGGTTTTTTATTCGTCATCGTTGCGTTGCGAGTTGCAAGAAAAATTGCCTCGTGTAACATGGCCTTTACTCATTACAAATTCGAAATATTTATCCTTTGGCGTCCAAGCGCCTGACACGCGTAGAAAAAATTCTATTGGCCAATTTTACAAAGGATTTTCCCAGGAACCAATCGAAATACCGTAAACGACTCACACAGTTTGTTAGCCTATTTTCTCCTGAGTGATATAGTCCAGTTTGTTTGGATGTCCGTAGTAACGCAGGTGCTATTAATTCGGTTGAGCAAACATTGTCAGTTTTTCGTTTGAACGCTTGCGCGCAGTTGCTATTTTCTAAAGGCACCCCTGAAGGTTTACAGTAACTTCAATGAGCTTGTCGTATTCTGCGAAACTATTTTATACCGGGTGATAACCTTTTGTTGATACAAAACTTACTGACGTCTTAGACTGATCCTGAACAAATTAGTCTTCTACACCCACAGATTTACCCGCGGCCCGCGACAATTCACCCGCGACACGCGACCCGCGAAAATTAGACACTCCCACTTGAACGAGGAAATCGAACCTCAACGAGCGAAAAAAATCGAAGGTAAGAGTTTTCTCGGAAATTTTCATGATAGGTATGACTCAAAGAATAACCGGAAAAAAGACTTGTCCAAAGGCGTAAACCTGTTGTGGGAAGTTTAATGGCTGGCGATCGTTACAGTGTTATGACGGTATGTTCAAACGCTCTGACAGTATCACTCACTCACTCACACTTGGTCGCCCGAAGGCGGGCAACCACTAGATCTTTCCACAGCCTCTTATCAGCCATCAGTGCAGCAATCTCACATGCATCGAATGCCCCAGTATCCCTCTTAAGAGTGTCAATATAGGTAGTTTTCGGTCTTCCTCTCCCGCGATGACCATGAGTGGGCTCCCATAGGACTAATTTCTGGGTACTTAGCTCTGGAGAGGCGCCACGCAGCTCTCGGAAAGTTCACAGGATTGGCTGAGAAAACAATAAACAAACAACAGAAACAATGGACCCTCGCCCTGAAATAATGGAGCTGCGTGGTAATAAGAACCAATGAAATAAGAGGTTACTGAGAGGTGCGTGGCATCTGGCTCTGGATGGCGATAACAGTGTCCCGCAAGTTGTAGTCTACGAGAGGCGATTTTGTTGCTGACTGCTGGTAGTTCTCCGTACAGTTGTTGGTTTGGAATATGGCTGCTCCAGTGGATGTTTAAAGCTTTTCGCAGCATCCTAGTGTATGTTCCGTCCAACGACTTTTCTTGTGCTTTTGACAGAGCCCAGCTCTCGCACCCATAAAGTAAGATTGATTCGATGGTGGCTATGAAGAATCTGATTTTCAAATCTTTACTCAAATTGGACTTCCATATTTTCGTCATACCATTCAAAGCCCTCCAAGCCTGTGCTTTCCCTATGCTGATGTCTTTTTCTGAGTTATCAACCCATGACCCTAAATATTTGAAGTCATCCTTCCATTCCAGATAAGTGCCATCAAATGTATGTAATGGTGTCGGTTCATCAATGTTATAAGCAACTGATTTTGTTTTCTTAGCATTCAGTACAAGGCCAACTTTATTGCACTCTTTTTCTACTGTTAGCAGTAATTCCTGAGCTTGAGCTATTTCATCCGACAGTAGTGCTATGTCGTCTGCGAAGTCTAAGTCAGCAAGAACTACTTTGGGGTGTCTTCTTGATCTTCGAGGGGTGATGGTAAATTCCAATTCTTCTTCTTTCCCAGCCATAGCTTTTCTCATAGCATAGTCTAGCACGATTATAAACAGGAAAGGAGCTAATGTGTCGCCCTGCAGTACACCGGTTGTGATGTTGAACATCTCTGTCTCTCCATCTGGTGAAATCACTTTGGCCTTTGTATTCGTATACATCTTCTCAATAGCTTGCAATAGGTTAGGTGGAATCCCATAGGCTTTAAGAATACGCATCATTTTACCCCGATGAATTGAGTCGAATGCCTTCTTGAAGTCAATGAAAGTCATGACAGCTTCAATGTTATTTGCTTTAACTCCCTCGATTATTCTTCTGAGTGTTAATATTTGGGCCACTGTAGATCTTTTGGGTCGGAAACCGTTCTGATTTACTCTGAGTCGGATGTCAATTACACTCCTGATTCGGTTTAAAATCAGGCGATTATACATCTTGGCTATAATGCAAATCAGGCTGATTCCCCTGTAATTATCTGTCTTTGACAAGTCCCCAGATTTAGGTACAGGGATGATATTCATATAGGACCACAGATCAGGTTTGTCATTTTTTATCAAAGCTTGATTGCAGAAGTCTAGACATATGTTGTTAAAATCACATAACTTGAATACTTCAGGTGGTATTGCATCCGGGCCAGCTGCTTTCCCGATTTTTAATGAAGATTTCACTTTCTTGAGCTCTTCTATAGTGAACAGGCCGTCATTGATATCAAGGTCCTCAAAGATGTTTGGTATTTCTTCGTCCAGATCCTCTACCTCTGGAGGATTACCCAGGAGTTTCTTAAAGTGGGTGAACCATGTGTTCCTCAGGGCTTGATCCCTCCACTTGACCTTCTTTAGCTCTTTTCCTACCAGCAATCTCATTAAGTACCTTCCATGCCTCACCATATTTCTGGGTTACATGAGAGGCTTCGATGGTTCGTATTTGTGCCTCTAAATCCACTTCCCTCACTTGATCATATACTTTGCGCCGCCTGTGCTTCCTGGCGGGCTGATACCACTTGTGCGTTTGATGATCGGAGGGATTTCCTTGCATTTGTTTTCTTAGGCAGGCATTCTTCCATAGCTTGTCTGTTGGCTCTAACAAACTTTTCATACTTAACCCCATTACCTTCAACACTCAATACATGGTATCTATTCTTGACAGCGACTGTGTATTTCCACTGTAGGTCAGGGTCAATGGAAAACTGCTTCCAGTCATATTTCATCTTCTTGGCTGTTTTAGATATTCTAAGACTAAGCTTGATTTTAGCACAAACTACCCGATGGTCAGATCCCACTGTACTGAAGGTGTTGTAAGCTTCAGCATTCTGGACGCTGTTCCTCCACTTTCGGCGCACTAATATATAATCGAGTTGCCGCAACGAGCCTGTCCTACCCATGAAGGTCCACAGTTTTCCTGGTCGTTTCTGAAACTGAGTGTTAGCTGCTATTAAACTGTACTCAGATAATAATTCTATCCAGACGTGTCCAAAAATCCCAAATTTACATTTCGTATCTCAAAAGAAACCTTTGAATTGGAAAGGCAGCTGCCCCGTAATAATCACCGAATAAATTTTAATTTTCTGCCGATCCATGCATTTGATTCAGAATGAAATATAAAAACAAACACCTGAAAACTCACGAAAACATACTGCGAAACGTGCGAACCAGAGAAATGTGTGTTTTGGTGTGTTAAAGCCAACAAAACAGGTAGTGAGGGATATTTTTTTGGTGTTTTGCGAAAAAAATTGTTATTTACGTTTAACAACTTTGAAAACAATTTTATCTCCCTCGAGCCTATTCCTTTGTTGAGAAACAGGCAATGCAAATTACATCGATTAATGTGCTTAAAAGGTTCTCATTTAGACTGTGCTGTTCTCATTTGTCCAAAACATAATAATAATAAATAAATAAAATAACATAGAATGAATTAAAAGTACTTTAAAGCTTTTTACGTCATTCGAGTGTTATTTTCACAGTTACTTTTCATCGACTTCCTGTTTTTCCACCATGCGCTGCTGGCCCGTTGGTCGAAATAGTTTGATCAAGGGTTCTGAAACTCATCTGCGTATACCCGCTAGCAGTTGCGATGTTAACGTTATTTGTCTCTTCTATATCTTTGCTTAATCCTTCATTGTATCCGGCATAAGTGCAAATAACTCTTAAGCCAAATCTTTCTTTTATATTCCTGTCGAATGCACAGTAGATTATAGGATTCACTGCCTCGTTTATAAAGGTGCCGAACATAGAAATTTCGTGCAAGAGATGCCCTCGATGAATGCGATCAGTCCCTGACACGATCCGAACGAAGCTTAAAATAAAGGTGGGAATCCAACACACAGTAAACACCGTGGCAACCAGACCAGAGGTCCGCGTCACTCGCTTTTTACTTTTCAGAACGGCAGAATGAATGACCTCACTATCGGCGGTATTCACCGAATGGCTTCTTCCCCACATTATATAGATCACACGAAAATAACACCAACACAAGATCAGGAATGGTCCAAACAGGACAATGACAAACTCGATGGCTTCGTACAGCTTATCCAGCCATTTAATCGGGATTGCGTTTGGCGTGCAGATAGTCTTGGAACCGTTATCTAATAAGTTGAACATGTACAGATAAGGAGATGAAGCAAAGGCGGGGACGATCCATGACAAGATGAGCAATTTTCGGACAACTCTTGCTTGCATCTTTGGCAGGTAAGGACGAGCCAGGCCACGATATCGATCGAACGCGATACAAGCGTGAGTGAAGACCGCCGTACCCAAAACAGCAATTTCAATGAACTCGATTATTTTGCACGCCGTTCGTCCGAATATCCATTCACTGAGAAGTTCATTAACAAATTCGAATGGCATTGTTACAAGACCAACAACCAAATCGGACAGCACAATGTTCAGAATAAATTGATACGTTGGCCGGTTTTTGAGAAGCTGTCTTCGAAACTTCAAGAGGACCACGCTCACTAGTATGTTTCCCACGATGGTGATTACGAATAGCACCGCAAGTGAAGCAGCTTTGGAAATTTCCGAAGCTGAAAAGGCCATTATGACTCTCTGTATCGAGTCAGAAACTTTTGGGCACGCGGCGAGAACTCTCTCGCCAATGAATACAATGCAGTTTGAAGACCATCAAAACCCCAACTGATACACATCTGCCTGAAGTAGAATTCTTTACAATTCACGTCAAAGAATACATCATTGTTGTAGATAATTACCTCTAAGAGTCGTATAAACAAAAGAGAAAAAACTAGAGCAAACGACATATGGCCAAGTTAAACTTTATTGGACCACAAATTTGGATCAGACGCGATGATTGACGGGAAGTAACCATCAAGGACCTCTATTCCCACCTAGCGGAGTACAATTCACTTCCAGTCTCCCAAACAGACATCAGAAGGTTAAGTGAAACAGGTGGACTGAAAACTGGCGAAAATACAGTCATACCGCGAAAAGGAAACACAAAGAAAAAAAGGGAAAAACCTGAGAAACAGCTAGAGTGCTGTTTACCTGATATGAGTTCAGAATGATATTTGGATCAATGCCGACACTGGCATTGGACCGTATTGCTTATCTCTAAGTTATTAAACAGATATGTCTTTTTCAAGTACCCCCCTATGTGTTGTTCGAAATAATGTTCTATGCCCTCGAGCTAAAACTACATAATACAAAATGTATTCATACTCGAACAAACACTTAGCAGAAAAAGAACGACCTTAGTTAATACGTCACGGGTAAGAGTTTCATTGAAAAGATCCTTCTGCCCGATTTAGATAGCCTCCTTCGCAGACGTCTTTGGGCTCGTCACGCGTTCCTTACCCACGAACGTCTGCTGAACTGAAATGCCACTTCCGTTCGCGGCGGTTAGCCAATCATAGTTCGTTTTCCAATTTTTTGAAAGTAGGACTTCGACCCCGGGATTATTTTCACAGACGATGCACGTGAATCGGGTGTCGATTTCCATTCTTACGCAGCTCGTTATTGGTTTCTTCAAAACAAAGGCTAACCGCCGGCGAACGGAAGTGGCAGTTCAGTTCAGCAGACGTTCGTGGGCAAGGAACGCGTGACGAGCCCAAACACGTCTGCGGAGGAAGCTACGATTTAGACGCCTTAGTTCTCATTATTCGAGCCTAATGCATTTAATTAGCTACACGTAAGATCAATGACATTTGTAATTCACATTGAGTCTTCTGGGAAGCTGTGATTGTAAAATATGGAAGCACGGACAAGTCACAAATTAAAGTTCCTAATTTGGATAAATTTAGCAGTTCTCGTACTTAAATATCTTAGGCCTGTTTCAAACGTCGTGCTACTGCCGTGTCGAACTCAATTACTCGAATTAAATTCGACTTAAACACGACGTTTGAAACCAAGTCGTGCTACTGCCGTGTCGAACTCAATTCATAAATTAACATTTTGGATTTGCTTTGTGCAACGGCTGGTAAGTGTTTTAATTACGGCACCCGACGATTCTGGGTACGAGATTGGGCAACAACTTTTTATTCAACGGAATTAAATTCGACGTCTGAAACCAAGTCGTGCTGGAGTCGTGCGACAGTCGAGCCAGCTAAGCACGGCAGTAGCACGACGTTTGAAACGGGCCTTACAATCACAGCCGCCTAGGAGGCTCAATGTAAATTGAAAATGCTTTGATATCATGATAATTCCTTGAGCAGAGAAGACAAGTGTTAAAGTTTAACATTTCCTAGCTTGAAGAAAAATTCGTGAATGAACAAAACCGGCCTTCAAAACTATATTTGCAATTATAATTTTTTTTCTAATTTGGCCTACAAGTTGTGGAACTTGAGTAGTTTAAACCCATGAAGTTTCTTTATGAAGTGTGCGACTGAATTTCGGGATAATTGAGATAATTGTCTTCTATAGGAAATATAGATTTCAACAGTTACACCCAAAGGCCATAGAAACTGTATCGCGCCTCCTTACGCGTAGTCTCCTTCGCAGCCGTCGTTTGGGCTCGTCACGCAACGCGCTCCCTCCCCCGTGGGAGGGAGCGCGTTGCGTGACGAGCCCAAACGACGGCTGCGAAGGAGACTACAAAATTCGCAGTTTGGGTAATTTTCGTAGTTTTGGTAATTTTCGCAGTTCTCGCTGGGGCCCCTCAACCTCCTCTTCCACTGCTTGTAACTGACTTGACGAATTTTCCAATTTTTTGCAAAATTCGCAATTTTCGTAATTTTCGCAGTTTTCGTTCGGGCCCCTCGACCTTCTCTTCCACTGCTTGTAACTAACATGACGATTTTTCCAATTTTTCGCAAAATTCGCAGATTTAGTAATTTTCGCAGTTCTCGTTGGGGCCCCTCGACTTCCTCTTCCACTGCTTGTAATTTCCAATTTTTTGTAAAATTCGCAATTTTCGTCATTTTCGCGGTTTTCGTAATTTTCGCAGTTCTCGTTGGGGCCCCTCGACCTCCTCTTCCACTACTTGTAACTGACTTGACGAATTTTCCAATGTTTTTGTAAAATTCGCAATTTTCGTCATTTTCGCGGTTTTCGTAATTTTCGCAGTTCTCGTTGGGGCCCCTCGACCTCCTCTTCCACTACTTGTAACTGACTTGACGAATTTTCCAATTTTTCGCAAAATTCGCAATTTTCGTCATTTTCGCAGTTCTCGTTGGGGCTCGTTGACCTCCTCTTCCACTGCTTGAAACTGACTTGACGAATTTTCCAATTTTTCGCAAAATTCGCAATTTTCTTAATTTTCGCAGTTTTCGTAATTTTCGCAGTTCTCGTTGGGGCCCCTCGACCTCCTCTTCCACTGCTTGAAACTGACTTGACGAATTTTCCAATGTTTTTGTAAAATTCGCAATTTTTGTCATTTTCGCGGTTTTCGTAATTTTCGCAGTTCTCGTTGGGGCCCCTCGACCTCCTCTTCCACTACTTGTAACTGACTTGACGAATTTTCCAATTTTTCGCAAAATTTACAATTTTCGCAGCTGCGTACAAACCTGGACATATCTCCGAATGTGAGCCAAATCGCAAGCGTGATCGCAAGGACTAAACCAATCAACTTGCTCGCGGGCGAACATGGAACTTAGCAAGACTTAGCCCGCTTCAAACGTTGCGCTACATTACCGTGCCTAACTAAATTCAAGAACTAAATTCGACTTACGCACGGCAGAAGAACGGCGTTATGTATCAGTCAATTCCAAAAGCCCCGGGGCAAACACCCGGGCATTTGACTTTTTTGAAAATTTTTAATCAAATGCCCCACTGTCAGGGCCTCAAAAAGGACAAATAAAGTGCAAATCACTCGTTGCAGGCAGCATTTTGGCACGCTGCCTGCTCATAATGAATATTTTATTCTAAAATCACTTACGTACCTTTTCTTAAGGGGCGCCAAACCAGTCAATATTCCCTCTGTATTTTTGTGATACAGTTGATTTTTTATATGGCCAACTTTTCGCTTTTCACTCTTTATATGGTCAACTCTGACTTTTTATATGGTCAACTTTTTACTTTTTATATGGTCAACTAGACTTTTTATATGCTGAACGTTTTGCTTTTTATATGCTCAACTTTTCACTTTTTATATGGTCAACTCGACTTTTTATATGCTCAACTTTTTGCTTTTTATATGGTCAACTCGACTGTTTTTTAGAATCGTTCCAGAATACATTGCGCCCGATCACTAACAAAGATGGCTGCAAGTTCTGCAGTCTCTGGCTTTTGAGGAAAGAATGGCTCAAAACTCCTCCAGAGAACGCAACGAGCACGGACTATTTTTATTTTTTGACAATTTAAAGCTACTGCTGTCGACAGTATCCTCATTCGAAGAAGCAGAACGATGCAATAACTTGTCTTTTGAGGATACTGACCAAGCAGCTGATCGATTGAGAACTGCCGCAGAGTCCATCCAGCAACTGACCTCAGACATTGGGAATAACGAAGATTTCACTAATGTTGCATCAGTCCTAAACCTGACTCTGACTGAAGTTAGGAACTTGATTGATCAGCTGCAGCAGTACAAAAATGAGATGTCAGATTTTTTCGGCGAAAGGGCATATAGTAGCCTACCTGATTCAAGAAGGAATGGTCCTGGTCGCCCACATTATGTCATTGAGGAAGAGCAGATACGCTTTTTAAGAGAAATGCACTTTTCTTGGAAAAAGATATCCGATTTACTTGGTGTAAGCGAAAGTACCCTCAGAAGCAGGAGATTAATGTATGGCATGACAGACCAAGAAGAGTCAAGTTGGACTCAGATATCTGATTCTGATTTGGAAAACATTGTGAAAGAAATTCAAGAACTAACCCCAAATATCGGACAGGCTCGACTGGTGAGTGCTCTGAGAAGTAGAGGGCTAAATATTCCACGATGGCGTGTTAGAAATTGTCTTCAAACCCTTGATCCTGTTGGGACAGTTTTACGGTGGCAGTCAGCAATTTACAGAAGAAAATACAATGTCCCTACTCCAAACGCTCTATGGCATATCGACAGCAATCACAAACTCATACGATGGAGGTTTAAATAACTCGTGTGTGTTGATGGCTATTCTCGAATTATAATTTATGCCCACTGCTGCAATAACAACAAAGCTGATACTGTCTTAGAACAACTTATAAGAGGTGTCAACACTTATGGATTGCCTTCTAGAGTGAGAAGTGATTATGGTATGGAAAATTTCAAAGTGGCAGAGTTCATGTTAGAGCAGAGAGGTGTTGACAGAGGTAGCATTATAACTGGTAGCTCTGTGCACAACTGTCATGTAGAGAGGGCACACAGAGATATTTACTCAGGAGTACTTTGCTTTTTTGCAACAACATTTGCTTGCTTGGAGGATAGTGGGCTACTAGATCCTCTAAATGAGTTACATTTATTTGCACTACATTATACATTCATTCCCGGAATCAATAAGTGCTTACAGGAATTCAAGAGCCAGTGGAATTATCATCCATTATCTTCAGAAGGAAATCCTTCTCCTAATCAATTATATACAGCTGGAATGCTTGAAAATGAACACTCTTGATATGCCGCAGTTGAAAGTGTGTTTGATGCTAGTAGTATGCTTGATTACGGATTTGATCCCTCTGGCCCCTTTCCACTGGAAGAAGAAGACTATCAGGTAGCAGTTCCAGATACAAATGTTACACTTTCTGGTCAACAAATGGCATTCCTGGAAAATCATTGCAACCCCTTGCAAGAAGATGACAGAAGTGGTGAAAATTCATACTTAGATTGTAGTAGAATTTTGTATTCTTTGATTTCACAGGATACAGATTAACTGAACTGGCCACAGTTGCAAACTTGTATTTGTACAAGAAATCACCATTAGAGGCTATAAACTTCACCAAACACAATGGCCTTTATTGCACTTCATGTTTTCAAAAGAGAACTTTGAATAGTTGTGGAACTCATTTTATGTTTAAATTATTAAGACTAACAACAAAACAAAGGGGTAATGCCCGCTACCATGTGGCCTTAGTGCCTTTAGAGTGGCTTCAGCTTACCAAATCACATTAATTTGTGAGGTATATCATTGTCACTCCAGCCACATCCCACAAGCTTTACGTTTTCACTGCTTGTTTTATGGATATGTGGGTACTTGAGCCTGAGCATTAGCTATGCCATGCTGATGAGGCCTAACAAGGCCGAAACAGCTGTCCGTGGCTGCTAATGCTTGGGCTCAATCTTTGCTTTGGTAGATGTAAGGGGTAATGCCCGCTACCATGTGGCCTTAGTGCCTTTAGAGTGGCTTCAGCTTACCAAATCACATTAATTTGTGAGGTATATCATAACAACAAAACAGACTGTTTGAAACCCAACAAAAGAAACTTAACATAACCCATCAATGAGATTTTTTGAAAGATGACTATATCAACAAAAGTCATGCCAAGGGGACTTGATAACACAAAGAGATAATGTTGGCATTCAGAATGTGTTGAATTGCTGTATCTGTGTTGTAAGTAAGCCCACCATTGTTGTAATGACTCAACTAAACATGAAATTACATTGTAACTGAACAGTCTGAGAACAAATGAAACATTAGTGACTACTTTATGGTGTACCTTAATGCGCGCTTTTTGTTCACACTATATTCATCTCCCAACTATCTGAATTCAAAATGGCCATGAATTCTTCTCTGAGCTCACAAAAGCTGGCATATGTGCTGGGCACCTCTAAAGTGTACCTACAGGTATGGGCAATAGGCCTTCTCTGTAGACCTTCGCTGTTGGTGAATGATATTGTCAACCTGTCAGTGACAAGAACATCAGATGCAGTTGTAAATCTCAAAAATGTGGTAAGCTTAGCTTTGTCAAGCCCTCTAATGAATCTCTTCAAGTGAGTTAGTGTTTCTGTCTCAGCTGCTGTAGCCGGACTGGCTTTAAGTAAGGCAACAACTTTCACATTACTTGCTTGGTATGATGGAAGAATACAATTGATGTAATGATATTACATCTGGAAAATATATCTTAAGGCGGGCAAGAATTGGCTGCCAGCAGTCACTCACATATTGAGGCACTATCTCCTTGTGAGAAACATCCCTCATGATTTCTACTAAGTTGCTGTGTGTGACATTTCGCTTACAGTCAAATGCTGACAAAAATTCAAGCACCTCATCACTGTCACATGCAATGCTATTATCCAAACAGCCTTCTATAAGACTAGTTTCAGATGGAGAAACATAACGCTTGAAGGAATCTTGCAACATTTCACAGGTAATGCTCCTCTCCCCAAAAAGACAACCAGCAAGAAAGGCTTTGCTTATTTTTATGTGGAAAATACTGACTCTCTGTGTATCTGTTTACTAGTATCCTCCCCACTGCTTCCCACTTATTCCGGTCAAAATCATGTCTAATATAAGGGACTCTTTCACTCTCCCCCAACAAGTGTGACTCATAGAAATCTTTCCAAAATAAGGAGAAAACTTCCCTCAAGACCCCATTTCCCCGACCAGCTTCTTCATGGCCGAGCTGATTTATAATGATGGCATTTAAACAAGACTTAAAAATGGAAGGATCTGAAAAACCTCAAGCATATCAGCCCTCACATGTGACCTGTGAACTCTTGTGACTTTAGTTGGCACTTCACCATCATTGGAAGGTGAAGTTGGTGGAAATATTTCATTAACATTAACTACAGCTTCATAATTGTTAACAATATTAACTGACTGATTGTTCTCCATATCTGGAAAGTAGGGCATTGCATCTTCAATGGTAAGTAGTTCCCCTGGGTCTGTGGATACAGCTTCACTATTTTGATGCTGCAATGTTGAGGAACTTGCGTTAACAGGGTTTCCTGAGAGGTCACCAGTGCATTGAGTAAAGGCTGGTATCATAAGCTGTTCATCCTCTTCATCTTTATCTTCCTCTTCAAGGGGCTCCAGACATCTGATATACACACTCCCTTGACCTGAGAGCTTCAGTATTCTTTCACCATCCATTCTCACTCCCTTTGCTAGTTTTGAAGTTACTAGAGTTCCATAACAAGCCTATAAAATATACAGTTACAATCAGCACCACCCAAAGAATGCACGACTCAGTCAGCCACTTAAAACTAGACCTTAACTACACTTTCCTCTTGGTTTTTGGCTTAACAATAAATGTGATTTTCTAAATTAGTATACTGTTTTACTATATTTAGTTGTTAATCTCAGCGAGAAGGAGAAAACAAAAAAGTTACCTTGAGGTATTCAAACATAATATCCTCTCTTGGAAGTTGACTTTCAATATTTCTTTTCAAGTCTAGGCAAGTCCAATCTTTATTAAAAGGAAACTGGTGGATTATCAGGCCCCTCTCCTCGAGCATGACTTGCTACTTGGTTTATATCAGGGTTTGGAATTATCACCAAGTCTTTGAGGACGATTGTCTTATTGGGACGCCCAGTCTTGTTTCCTCGGGACACGGAACTCGTTAAAGTACTCGTCGAGGTTCGTTTTCTAGTTGCGGTTGCCCCACGTGCGTTGAAAGTTGGAAATCGGCGTGCAAGTTCTGCTGCAATCGAAGGGCTTGATGATGGAACAGAGGTGGTCGAGGCACTGTTGGTGGCCGTCAACGCCGCCACATTTCGAATGTCACTGTTTTGAAGACTGCCGATGGCTTCGAGAGCCTGCTTAGCTATGGCACACGCCGAGGAGATGTGCTGCACGTCTTCGTTGTTTGCTGCCATTTTGCTTGAGTTTGAGCGCAATGCATTCTTGGGGTAAGGAAGTTGAGCTTATAAAAAAAGTCGAGTTGACCATATAAAAAGTAAAAAGTTGAGCATATAAAAAGTCGAGTTGATCATATAAAAAGTAAAAAGTTGAGTGTATAAAAAGTCGAGTTGGCCATATAAAAAGTAAAAAGTTCAGCATATAAAAAGTCGAGTTGACCATATAAAAAGTAAAAAGTTCAGCATATAAAAAGTCGAGTTGATCATATAAAAAGTAAAAAGTTGAGCGTATAAAAAGTCGAGTTGAGCATATGAAAAGTCGAGTTGGCCATATAAAAAGTAAAAAGTTGAGCATATAAAAAGTCGAGTTGACCATATAAAAAGTAAAAAGTTCAGCATATAAAAAGTCGAGTTAACCATATGAAAAGTAAAAAGTTCAGCATATAAAAAGTCGAGTTGACCATATAAAAAGTAAAAAGTTGACCATATAAAGAGCGAAAAGCGAAAAGTTAGCCATATAAAAAGTCAACTGGATCACAAAAATACGGAGGGAATATTGACTGGTTTGGCGCCCCATATTTTCTTTACTTTACTTTACTTTATTGAATTCGTTGCATTCATATACATAAATAATGAATAAAGAAAGAAATGGATAAAAAAAGAAATAGATAACAGCAACTGGAGCAGGAAACAGGACGGTGTCCCAATTGAAATCCAGCACCAACTTACATAATAATAATAATAATAATAAAAGTATGTATATAATAAAGTTGAAATAAATTTATAAAATATAAACCCCCCACTCCCAATACAGTTCACCCCAATTTCCCAGTCGTATTTAGGCGTTCAACTTACAGTCCACTATTTGGAAGAGTATAAGAAAGAAGTTTGTAACTGTACGAATATAAAAGCCCTCATTTAAAAGTGTGAAGTGAGTCTACACTTTTTGTGTCGGTTGGCAATTTGTTCCAAGCAACAATAGATCTAAAATAAAAGGAATATTTTAAATAGTTTTATTTCACATGAGGTATTTGGTGATTAAGCTCGCATGAAACCAAATCCGAAAAATTGTGCGCTAAAACTCTTTTCCGATCTCTTTTGTCGACACTCCAAACTTTGAATAAAGGCATATCAACTGTATATTTAGTAAACAACGGAAAATCTATGCGGAATCTTGAAGTGAAGGGAACGAAGCGGCTCCCGTGGTGAATGAATGAATATTTGATATATTTGCGCGCGAAAAACGCGCGAAACCCTTTACCCTTTAGCCGATAGTCAAATGCCCCACCGTGCGGGACAAATTTCGGATCAAATACCCGGGGTATGCCCGGGGAGGGGGGGGGGGTGGGCACTTTTGGGATTGACTAATACATTAATTTGTAATCACTCAGATCGGCAGGTTGCACGACTATTTAGCACGGCAGGCCTTGTCGTGCCGCACGGCAGAAGCGCGACTTGGTTTCAAACGGCATGCTTTTGTCGTGCCGAATTGAATTCATTAATTAGGTATGTGTTTTAACTTATTTTAGGTTGTTTTGTCATTATTATGGCCAAAACGGCTGAATTCTTTCCAACCGGCCAATTCCTCATTACTCTCTGGAACGGAACACTCAGTTCGGAGACACATTTTTATCCCAAAGATTACAACAGTATTTTGTAGCTGCACCACAAGCAATGCAACAGCTCAAACCTTTCCTACACCTTTCGCCGGCGGTCGCCATCTTTGCCATCTTTGAAAGGATATGTCATCAAGTCACCTCATCCTCAGTTTTCCCGCCACTAGAATTACACATTACGCAACAGACACTACGCTACATTTAATGTATTTCAAATTTATGCATTCAATTCGATGCGTCTGAAATCCGACGTCTAAACTCAAGACGCTTTTGAGACGTTGTATCCGTCTGGGCCAGACGGATACAACGTCTGGACGAATTTAATTATGGCAGACAGTTTTATACGTCGCTATTCAGACGAATTTAATTCCTTGCATTAAATTCGTCTGGATTTTTTTCGTCTGAAATTCGACGTATAAACCAGGCCTTAAACGGGCCATTCCTGTAATAGAAAAAGTGCATCATCAAGCCGCCGTTACACGTTGAAACTTTTAGCTGAAACAAACAAGTTTCAGCAGGCGTTGCGCCGTGTAACATGGTCGGTGTCGTGAAACTTTTTCGAACTTCCGTTGCGAGACAAGTTTCACGAAAAGTAGAACCGCTTTCTACTTCTGCAACGATCGCAACGGTGATAAAAACAAGAGTTTCATCATGTAACACCACTTCGTGAAACTGGTCTCGCTCGGTCTTGTCACGCTACGTTGCGTAATTTGCGGGAATTTCGAGACCAGTTTCAACCTTCCCGAACAAGTTTCGACCTTTCATGTTACATGGTGCAATGCCTGCTGAAACTTTCTCATCGCCGTTGCACACAAGTTTCAGCTAAAATTTTCAACGTGTAACAGCGGCTTCACTGTTTGAACAAACGTACAATCTCGTACCCAGAGTCCTCAGGCTCTTTGGCCAGCGGTTAGTCGTCAGGAGAGACTCTGGGATAATGGAAAAAAAAATCAATTTTTTTTATTGGCTGGCCCGTAACGGCTTCCATTGTTTTTCGCCAGATTTTCTGGGAAAATGGCCGTCTATTATCCCAGAATCTCTCCGGGCGTCCAGCCGCTGACCAAACAGCCCGAGGACTCTGGGTGCGAGACTGACAAACGTATAAAGCCTCGGCTACACGTTCAAACATTGTTATAAAACATTTGTTGAATGAGCAATGTTAGAACGTGTAGCATGCATGTTTGATGACGTTTGTTCAACATTTTTTGTTGGAAGAATGTTTTGAATTCGATCAAACATTTTCTCCAACATACAACAAATGTTGAAGCGTGTAACCGCCCTTTCAACAATGTTGTATTGCAAACAGATGCAAACACCAATCAGAGTTAAGGGCTTAGTCTCCAATCCGAGAGCCTAATGGCAGAGATGGAAATTGTTGAAGTCAGACCCCCGAAGCGACGTGTTTTCAACAATGTTATATGCGTATCCAATATTGTTAGAAGCGTTCTTACAACAATGTTGGGACGTGTTCTTCTAACAATGTTACAACGTGTAGCCGGGGCTTAACAAGAATAGACTTCAGAGCGGAAAAACGCAAAAAGCATGCGCGAACTCCGAGCGAGCGCAAGAGCCAGAAATTTGAAAAAATGGCGGCGTGAAAATCAGGATAGACCTCTGCAGGTATCCTAGTACGCAGCAATAATTATTTCAGAGAAATAACTAGCTGTACATATACCCTTTTTGTCCTTCGATTTTCTCAACACTTCTTGAAGTATAAAAATTGTTTTGAGGTCGTCGTTTCTCTCGCGGCATGAAAAGAGATCGCTTTCGGAAGCACATTATTGTCATGGGCCGGTTAACAAAATGTGGCTATCTAAGCAAACTGCTGAATATCTAAGGTCGTGAACTCAGCTGAGGGTAGGGTAGAGTCAGCCTTCATTTTCTGAGTTTGCCAAAGTGTCTCGTTTTATGCCAGAGCGGGTTTTTAAATTGTTGCGCAAAAATGTAATTATCGTCCTTGCAATCAGGTAATCAACGCTTGGCGTCATTTGGCTGCATTGCATATGAAAACTACGATGAGCAAAATTTTCATCTTTCAAATGTATTTTTAGTGCTGTAGTTTGATTTTATCACGAGTTCATCAAGTAAAAAAACAAACAAACAAACAAGCATTAAACAAGTTAAGATCCGTGATGTCCCTGCGGCGTGTAAACAAACCGCGCGCGAAAGTCTTGATGTCATGATCAACCTCTTGCACATTTTGTGGCAATTTAAGCAAACCACTGAATATCTAAGGTCGAGAGCTCAACCGTGGTTAGCGAAAGAGTTAATCTGTGTATGCTGTGTTTGCTAAAGTGTCTAGGATTTTGCCAGAGCGGATTTTTAATTTGTTTCGCAAAGATTATTTTATCGATTTACGGTGTGACCAGTATTCACTAAAAACGCTCGCCTGGGTGCTTTTCGCATTATCTACTGTATTTCTTTAGAAAACTTCAGCTTGTCATAAACCGTATACACCGAGTTTAAGTCCCAACACACAACCAAAGTACGAAAGTTATTTTCGAAACGGTTTAACTTTACCAATGAGTGTTTATCGATACTCAAGTTTGCTTTTGTTGTAGACAATTTCACAAAATTTTCAGCAGTATAGCCAGAATTCAGCTGTTCGTTGGAAAAATATGTCTAGTAACCAACACCTCCAAATTATTCCTCGCGTATTGCCTTTTCTGCCTATTTGTTTCGCTATGAATTCAGGTGTGCATTAATTGCTGGTCCTCCCACGTTACCCAACGTTCTTTCAAAACTGAAAAACTTTGCACACAACGAGAGAAGCTTAATTAGAAAGGTTAGTTACGCAATTACATCGCTTTTTTTTTTTACAAAACATCGTTTCAGTTGTGTTCAGGCAAAAAGAGCAAATGATTATTAAAACGAACTGACTCTATCGAAAAAGCGGCTGACTAGCCTTGACTTTTATCCAAAGCGCAGTGCTTTTACAAAAACACTTTTCAACTTCTTCGAATGATCAAATAAACATCTTTCAGTGTGCTTATTTTTTTCTTACCGTGACAAGCTAATCGTTTCAGTGTCCAAGAGATCACTGACTTCAAGGCATTCTGGTTATAACAAAATTCGATTAAACTGAGAATTTAAAAATCATTTAGGACTGAACGCTACACTAACAAGCAGTTGTTTACAAACTTAACGACCAAACGATGGAAAAAAAATCTTATTTCCCTTGATCCCAAACATACTCAAATCACATGAATACTCGCCTTTTAGGGAATTTCAAAGCTTTTAATTCCACTGCATATTTCTTCTCTCGTCTAACACTAGTTGGTATACAATTCCATGTGCTTTAGCGAGGCAAAAAAATAAAATGATAGACAAAAACACAACACTTCGCAAGGTGCGAACGCTCTCCTGGCATCGTGTTCGATTTCATTCAAAAGACCAACAAGAGCCCGCGAAAAGGTGATGCGCAGAAAGCTACGCAGAACGTTTTGGACTGGAACTAGCTTGCACGCGATGTTTATACTTTTCGTAAATGTATTCCCCCGCAAAAGTCTCGACCTCATGCTAGATACAGTCCAGTACCGAGAATACGAATATGTTCTGTTGCCGTAACAGTACCCCTTCAAGCTCTTAAAAACCTCTTTCAGCGAGGATAGGGAGGTGAAAGCTCTTACTGGAACTGAAAGTGAGCTCTACAATTGAAGATTGTCCCCCTTGGTTGTGCATAGCACATGGTCATTTCACGTTGTTGTTTTGCAGAGGACGGCAAAGAAATGTACCAAAATGTAAAACGCACGTGCAAAGCTATGTTGTTTTTGCTCATTAAACCTATTGTTTTGTGACGTTCTCGTTGACGTTCCCGTCCTCGTTTCTTAAACTCCCTATTATCACAGAAACTGAAGGTAAAGAATAAGCAATTACTTTTGTTCCTGCGTTGTGGTTTGAATGTAGAAAATTACAAGAATATACACGCGGATATAGATTAGTTGGCTATCAAGTTTCATGCAAACGCCTATATTTTCTACCACAATGTCGTGATTACCCGTCATGAGGTGTATCGAAGAATCACCCCCTTAAGCGAATGAGGCCCTACTGCCATCAGGGTCGACTTGTATGCAGTCCAACGTCTCGTAACCGTACACCATTAGGGCCGACTAAGGAGTCTGCCTATAGGAGGTTTAAAGGCTTAAAGTGTATATGACAGAATTTTTTTTATTTGCTTGATCCGAATTTAACGGTGTTGCTGAATGGAAATCGACATTTTTTACCTAAACCATTTTTCTTCAGTCTCCGCTTTTTTTGGCCCAGCAAAAAAACGTGAAATTTTACTTCCGGTGGGGTACAATACCAGTGGATGTGACGTCAAATTAAGCCCTTCCCCTGTGCTTTGATATTTCCATGCTGTGTGGGGGAAAACATGTTAGTGTTAGTGTTTAGTGTATGGCTGTAACGATCGTATAGAGAGAACTGTGACAAACAGAAAGAAAGCAAACCCAAGAGTCTTGTTTTGACGTCACAGCTCTGTATTCTCGTCTCCAGTCTTTCACACGGCATTGTACCCCACCGGAAGTAAAATTTTACTTTTTCACCGGGCGAAAAAGCGGGTAAGAAACGTTTTTTAGGAATTTGTTTTCGATTTCCATTCAGTAACACCATAAACTTTGAATCAAGCAAATAAAACAATGCTGTCATGCACACTTTAAGGCACCGCACAAAACATTTGAGAAACGAGAGGTCTCCGCTTACAGGAGGTTATAAATGTAGAGTTTCAGCGCAGAAAGACCTGGAGAGGCTGCAAACACTAGCAGGCACTCACTGAGGAACTCAAGGCACTCTGTGCTCCCTTTGTGTAAAACCGAATGCAAAGTTAAATTATTCTTTTGTTCGTATTCAAAATAACCTCACTAACCTCGTTTTTTAGATCAAAATTCTAAAGATTTGTTATCCCGAACGAAAAAATATGTGAACGAATTAAGCATGTATGTATGTATGTATGTATGTATGTATGTATGTATGTATGTATGTATGTATGTATGTATGTATGTATGTATGTATGTATGTATGTATGTATGTATGTTAGTGAGGCTATTTTGAATACGAACAAAAGAATAATTTACAGGCAGCCATTGGGTCATAGAAGGTATTTTAACTTACTCTAATTATGATATAAATCTTTTAACTTTTAGAAGTTATATTTTTTCTTCTTACATTATGACGTATTTCTATGTAAGTCTAAACGTATTTCAGCTTACGCTGCAAGGTTTTATGCAATCAGTAAAGTATCTATCTTTTTTTAAATCATCGGGATTCGCCTTTACCCGGAATTCATCACCCGAGAGACACCGAAAACCAACCAAGGCTGTAAGTTGAGCGAAGTTGGGAAGAACGGCTGTACCCGGAATTAACCCGAGAGACACCGAAAACTGACCGAGACTTGAGTAAACTTTGGGGGAACCGCATTTTCGAGAACAACAACTAAAGCAATTTTGATTCAGATTGGACAGACCGCACTGGCTTTTATCGCTCTGTCACTTTTTGTGTACTTCCGTTCACCGGACCATATAATGCCTGCACCTGTATATAGGTCTTGAAGCTTGTTAGAGGTGCAAATATATAACCCCTATTATAAAGGTGCATCTTGTTCGTGCGGTTTAGCTAAGTGTGGCGAGGAAAATTTTGGACAGGATTGTAGGTTGTGATTTGTCGTTTCGATCCGTGATTCGAGTTCAAAAATCGTCGCCGATTGATCGCGAACCCTTTGCAATGGTACTTCCCTTCCAGTCTCTCCTCGCGATTGTGTTGCGAACCGTAGCACTGCGAAACAGGACGTATAGTTCAATGCGCCTTGCTTGCGGTCATCTCCGACTTTATCAGTAAGGAACGCAAAAGTTTTTTTTCCACTTACGCAAAATGTTTGCGACGTTGTCACGCACACATGGTAACGAGGCTAAAGAATACGATACAGTGTAAATGAAAATTGGTCCCAGAACGTTTGGTCAGGATTGGATTCAACGACCTAACGGTTAATCGCACACCGAATCGAAAGGAAGAGAACGATGAATGTCTCAATCTGAATGCAAGAGACTGGAGATACAGGTAAACGACTGTATAGACGAAAAAACAGGACTTGAGACAATCAACTATTCTAAATTAAGTTTTAAATTTATTCTTAACTTGTACTAGATCTTAGTTAAATAGATTGTACTCTACTCAGTTATTGCCTTTTGTTATATCTAAGAACTCCCCAATTTTTTACTAATTTTCTTACGTCTAAGATCGCCGCATTTATGCAAAAAACCAATGTAAATACTATGGTGTATTTGGAGCTCAGTAAACGCATATTAGGAACGACACGAGATCATAGAAAAAATGCCTTTTCTCGGGATATCTGCCATGTAAGTGCAGTAGACTGAACCGGTAGAGAGTTAAAGAAAACTGAGTGAAATAGTGAAACATACTGGGGAAAATTATCGTATACGGGAGGGATACATTGGGTAGCTTCCCCTTCGCCGCTATCATCGTTGCTAAAGGCCCTTATTATAAAAAAATTGAAACGCTCCAGTCATCTATTTTCAAACTACGGTAACATAGCTGAGCGTAGGTGAGCTTACAATATCATTCTATGTACCTTCTCACTAAAACAATCTTTGATCTAGAAAGCGACAAATGAATCGCGATTTTTAAAAAGATCGCGATATTTTTTAAGTTTTTTGTAATGTAGTAATATATAGAGCCACACAAGCGTAAAACTGCAAAAATACAATTTTCTTTCATAATTGAACGATCGTCATGAAAAATTCTTTATAGTCGCATCCCTATCTTGAGCCCAGTGTTACATGTATCTAGTCTCAAATTGGCATTTGTTACTTCGAACACTGTTCTCTGTCGTCCCAGGCTTTCTCGATTTCATCCCACTCAGCATCAGGAATATCTGTTGAGAAAATTATTTGGGCAGATGAATCAGTGATTGAAAAAGCAACCTCGCAAATTAATTTAATCAAAGCCTGATTCCCGATTCGCTGTAACAAAGGGTTATTGATCAAAATGTTATCTTTCGATACTCTTCACTGATTGATTGATTGATTGATTGATTGATGACTTTATTAACGTGTCGGCGAAATCTAGCAGAGGGGATTGCCCACTGCTAATAAGGGACACCTAACTATTCTAAAATACAATCTAAAAATACAAATCGAATCAATATAGAGTCGAACTAGAAATCTACTAAGAATTACTGTAAAATCAAAAAACAACTGATGATACCTACTAACATACATACAACTAAAACTCTAATCATAGTCATCAAAGTTCTAAAATCGTGAATCAAAAATCGTGAAAGAAAGAAAGCAAATTCAAAATCACGAATTGCAAAGGTAGTAGTTATCAGATCCATCTAAGATGTTACTTAAATCAAGACTGCGTATCAGAGTCTTGAACTGCTTAAAACTGGTGGCCGATCTGTCTTTGCTTGGTATCTTGCTCCGGAGCCTTGGACCTAGATATCGGAAACTAGGTTGATAGAAATCTTGCTGCCTTAAATTGTAAGTGTGGCTGTTAGTCAGAAACATATCACAAATAGTCCGCGGACACAAATTGTGTTTAACCTTATACATTAGGATACATATGTCTTGTAGTCTCCTGTAATACAACGATGGTAGCTTTGCTTTCTCTAACAGCTGCTGGTAATCAGTCTAAATTAATCGATGTTTCTCCTATGAGAATACCGAAAAAAATACCGAACACCTACAAAAGCACTCGACCGCCCACGAACATAACGACAGGAATCATGTGCTGACCTCGCAATTTCTAAGTATAAACAACGGAGCAAAAACATCTTACCAGCTATGATCTTTAACACAATCGCAACTCCTTGAATAGTTTCGTCTCCGAGTTTGGACAAATCAACTGAACACTGATTGGGGAAGGCGGGGATGAAGATCCCTCGAAGGAATTTACGGTCTGCATCAGAAAGACCCTCATCGGGAAAGATTTTCCTCTGGTTTGTGGTCAAGGCTTCCTCAAACTGTAAAAGGTGGAAGCGTGTCTGTGAGTTTCGATGCAAGAAGAGAACAACTGGACTTTTGTGCAGACCAGAGATAACCTAGCCGCAATTTATACATCATAGACTTACTAAAAATATTTGGAAGAACAACTGACCCGAAAAGTTTACTTGCAAAATATTTTCAACACACCATCCTCACAGTATTTTTGCCTGCTATCTGGCTTTCGTCACACACTCTCCCCTTAGAATTAAAACCGAGCGACTCTGGCAACATTTTCAAGAAACTTTTGAAAACTTACTTTTTTAAAATTGCTTTGACTTGTTAATTTGTTTCTAGTTCTAATGAGGCAATTTTGTGATGTCTTACCCACGACAGATATTTCTTAATCCTGGCTTTCCGTTCTTCTCTATCCTTCAAGGGCATCAAAACCGTTTCCTTGATAGCACAAAGCGTTTTTACATCCTCTTCTGTGAACGAATCTAATAAAAAATACACACAAACGTGTTAAAAACAAGAACAGGGAATTTCTCCCTTCCAGACACTCTAAGGAGACTGGAACTAGAAGGGAATTTAGGGGATCGTTTCGGCGGACAAAGATAGATGGCAAACATTGCACATCTCGGTGTTTTCGGCAAGGCACCTTTAGGAGTTCTTTTTAACTGTTCTTCAAGCAAAACGGAACTATTTCATCTCACCATACTACAACCATTTCACAACACTTCATTGTCTAGCTATAATCCTACATTCGTGCCAATCTTTCAGAGTTCCTGGACTGGGAAATTTCACACTGCTTTGAAAATGGAGCCAAAATGCGTAGTTTTAAGCGAGGAAAGAGAGCTTTTCTCCCGAAATATGAGCCATGCACTGCCGAATTGACTCCTGGTAATTTGAAAATTTTCAGGTTCGAATCTACATGGCACTCTTTACCTTTTACAAAAAAAGTGAAGCCAATAGACCTTAGTCGTAGTCTCTGTAATGAGCTGGAACTAGCCGGTACACGCCCTCTTTGTGCCAGATCCAGTTCAATACCGCCAATACCAACATGTTCTATTAGAACTACTGTGCTTAAAACTTCGCCACTTGAATAATCTACCTGATTCATTTTACCCTTTATACGAGCGATTTTCAGTTGATACAGAGGAAAGCAATTCGTATTTGCTATGGTTTTGCCTTACTTCGCTCTGTGATTGGTCAGCGAAACTTGCGCCACTCTCTCGACCAATGAGAAGCAAGACCAAAATCAATCGTGACTTTTCACGCTTTACGCCGACTTCTTGTACTTGCTTCAAATTGAGAATATTTCTTTGCAATGCTTTTGTCAGTTGTGATTAGCCATAGTAATTACTTCAGTTTTGGTTTCAAGGTACTTAATTAAAAATGGCTCTTTTGCCATCTCTATGTTGCACTTATCGCTACATCCAAAACTTAGTAATGATGCTGACACTATGTCTGCCTCCTCTAGTCTACTCAAACAGTTCTTGTTATCGCTAAAGAACAGAATTTGCACGGATAAACTAGAACGTTACATCTTTACCACATCAAGCAAAAGAGGCAATTACAGGGTTGCTTCTCATTGAGATAGGAAAAATTCCCTGATATTTCCTTGACTTTCATTGGCCACAAACCAATTTTCACTGATCATCCAGGACAAATCCTTGGGCAAGAGAGGCAGTAAACAAGCCACAGAAATCGATTCCTTTGCAGAACATTTTTGAAATGACATTGCCTTTACTAACAAGAAATCTCCTCCCAAACCTAATTTCTAGCCATAAGTAAACTTCCCCGAATTTTCACTGACTTTCAGGTAGAATTTAGAATTTCCCCGACTTAATGTACAGGGATAAAGACTGCTGCGTGAAAGATTGTGGAATTGTTAAGGGGGACGCGATTGTTTCTTCGCAATACGCGTCCCACTAACAATCCCACAATCGCTTGCGCAGCCACTCGGTCCAAGTCTTTTCTGAAGTGAGTTATATCAAGGCAAATCTACCGTGTTTCAATGTGTGCGCGCTGATGACGCCATAAATTATGCACAGCATCGAGGCACTATGCAGTTGCATGGAGTCACCTCGCACCTGTCAAGTCCTCCTGTTCGCCCTCTAGGGCAGTACTGTCTTCTTCGTATTCTTCGTCCTCGTCTCCCACGGCTCTGTCGACATCGACATCTTTGCCTATGATCTCCCCTTTTGCGAGCTCCAATCGATTGGCCTCTTCATTGTAAACCACGCGACAGCACTTGAAAAGGAATGGTCCACGAGTGTTCCGCACCACTATCTTGGGTGGGATAGTCTTCGTTTTGACCTGTCCTTTCAACTGAGCATATGGATGTAATGGATCTTGGACTGCCGCATCAACTTCAAACTTAAAAATAAAGGTTAGGGATTAACAGTAATGAGCTGGAACTAGCTTGCACACGAGGCTTAAACGGGCGAACATTTTCACATGAAAATGTATTCCTCTGCAAGAGGATAATACGAATATGTTCTAATTACTGAGCACCCAGCCAGGGGTTTTGGGTATACGGTATCTAGGGCCATTTTAATTCGGGCATAGGGTATTTTTATGTTACAATTCGGGTATAAAGTATCTGGTTCTTCCTGAATTTTAGGAGTAGTAATAGGTGAGTCGATTCAATACCACCTCCACGCAGAACCCCTCCTCGCTTCGCTCGTCGGGGAACTGCGCTCCGGTTGTATTGAATCGACTCACCTATTACTACTTTGAAAGAGGAAGGCAACCAGGAAGGCAACCAGGAAGGCAACCATTGGGTCAGCCTTTGAGAGAGAGGGGGTATGGGGGAGGAGTGATGGAAGAGCGCGGCCAAATAGAGAGAGAGGGGTATGCAGTAGGATTGATGGAAGATAAACCGCCAGTGCCACCCCCTTGCAGAAAGCGGTCACCAGTGCTGGCTCCTCGAAAAAAATTTTCCCCTAAATATACCCCCAAAATGACAGCCGCGTCGCAGCAAAGCCTTCTGGCGGAGTTCGACCCTCTGTACCCACCAACGAGAACAGACCCCCAAACAAATTACCAAACAATGCTCGCAACACTGTTTGGTGCTCCCAAGCTCGAAGGGGAGGAAACCCAAAGTGGCCGTCGGTTCACCCGATGGAGGGTCAGCAACAATCTCAGCAGAGACCAGACAGAAACCTTTATGAACAGGATTGAGGCGGTGGCCAACACCTCCTTTTACAATCGGCATTCATATTCCTATTGGCTGAGGAACATCAATGATGGCTCTGATGTTATATTATAACAATCGTTGAGAAAATTCACGTTGGGTCAACCGATGCGCCGACGCGGAAGCCTGGCCGCGAGAAAAAGAGGAAGAGCGGCTGTCTCAAGAACAACTTGAAAGACCGAACACACAGTGGGTTTTCGAGGCCCCTTCAAACGTCTTCCGTGAAGATCAGGCAACCACTGGTGGGAACAGGACCTTTGCCGGGCTGGTTGCGCGCATTGGCACACGGGTAACACGGCCCAATGGTGTGTTTGGATACATATCAAGACAACCTCTGTCTCTGGAGATACCTTGCTGTTCATCAACAGGGCAGACCCGACCGATGCACAAAAAACGCACGCGAATTGGCAAAGAGTTTTTATCAACTTGAAACTGTTCCCCACAATTGTCCAAAAACTTCACTTGGTGAGCTTGACAAAGTCGAACAACATTTCAACCACGATATGCCCTTTTCCGATTGGTTGGGTATTCATGTTTATGAACCTAAAAAAAAAAGGCAATGAAATAAATTGGCGACTTCTTCGAAACCCAAACCCAAAACTCAGAAACATTCTCACAATTGGTGTGTACGAGGGTCACGCGTTTGTTGTGAAGAAGATTGAACGTTTGGGCCAAAACTATATTTGTCCGCACTGCCAAACAAGATCCACGAAAGCAGCTAATCTTCAACGACACATCACAACCTGTTCTCGAGGAGAAACTGTGGTGGTATGCACCAATGAAAACATTGAAAAACCACTAACCACGTTTGAGAAGGCTTTCTTCCCCAAATCAACCGCCTCTCCCGAAGCAATCCGCTGGGTGGAACGACAAGCCCACCGACGAGGCATCCACATTCACCACGCCCAATGTGGGCACGGAGGAGAAACGTGGATTTTGGGTTGCCCAGTGGATGGACTCCACATCGAGAGCAAAACAGTTTTCCAGTACCATGGATGTTACTGGCATGGGTGCCCAAAATCTTTCCCCGACCGCGGTACCAAAATAAAAAACGCTGGGAAATCCCGAGAAGAGCTGTTCCAAGCAACATGCGAACAAACACAAAAACTTCGGGAAGCAGGGTTTCATGTGGTCGAAGCTTGGTCATGCCGAGTCAAACAAACACAAGAAGCTCTGCCCTCAGTTTTCACAAGAACTTACCCCCATGCGATCATCTTCGACTTTGAGGCATATGGGGACAAAACCAAGAGGAAGGACCTGACTTTGTGGGAAGGACCCACACTTCACACACTTCACATAACAAACTAATCTGTTTCTCGATCAAGGAGACACTTGAGCGCGAACCAACACACATTTGCGACAGAGACCCAAACGAGCTGATCCGCAAGTTTGTGGAAGAGATTGAACGGCGGGGGAAAAGAATCAGGGAGGAAGCCAAAAGGTTCCAGAAACTTTCCACCTGCTTCCCAAAGTTCAAAAAATTCTGATTGCGGGGTGGTGTGATGAAGTGCCGGTGCTCGGTTTCAACTCTGGCCGCTACGACTTGAATCTTGTGAAAGAACATTTGGCGAAGTACCTTGCTGAAATGACGAAGAAAGTAAGAGTGGCCAAAGATGCGAACAAATTAATGTTTCTGCTCTTGCCAACCTTCCGCTTTCTTGACATAATCAACTATTTGGGACCAGGAACCAGCTACGACAAGTGGGTGAAGGCTTACGGCTGTGAGGCCATGAAGTCGTGGTTTCCATATGAGTGGTTTGACAGCCCAGACAAGCTCGATTATCCTGGTCTGCCAGACCACCCCGAGTGGTATTCATCTCTGAAGGAAGAGTGGGTGCTGACGCCAGAGGAATGGAAAGGGTGTGTCTGTTTGTTCCACGAAAAGGGAATGAGGACCTTTGCAGACTGCCTGCACTATTACAACAATCTGGATGTCACGCCCGGGCTCGAAGCGTTGGACAAAATGTGCGTCTTCTATAACGAAAAGGGAATCGACATTCTGAAAGATGCTGTCAGCATTCCAGGAGTCAGTCTTCATTATCTCCTGCGGGGAGCGGTTGAGCAAGGAGCAGAGTTGTGGAGCCTCTGCAAAGAGGCTTATGACATGTTGAAAGGAGCTGTGGTCGGGGGGCCGAGCCTTGTATTCATTCGCCACCATGAAGTCGGGGTCACGAAAATATGGTTCCATCAAGTTGACGAACCCAAACCTTGGGCTACGACACCAACGCATTGTATTTGTCAACAATGCTTCAGTACATGCCTTGCAGGAAGGAAACCCTGATTCATGTTCCTGAGGAGCAAAAGGTTAGAGTGGCCCCCAGGTTGGTTCGCTGGAGGGCAAGTGGTTTGGTTTTGCAGAAGTTGATCTGAAAGTCCCCGAAGTGTTGCTTCCGAAGTTCGAGGAGATGTGCCCCTTTTTTATTAACAAACAGGTGCCGCAGGAAGCTGTGCAGGAGCATATGTTCGAGTATCTGGAGCGCACCGGCAGAAACCGTGGGGATGGGTCAAAGTTGGCGGGCACCCTGTCTGCTGAAAAAATGTTGGTTTACGCCCCACTCCTCCGTTGGTACATCAGCCACGGGGTGGAAATCACAGCAGTTCACCGAACAATCAATTACCAACCGAAAAAGATCTTCACCTGGTTTGTGGAGCAGGTGACAGAGGCACGCCGAACAGGGGACATGGACAAAAGCAAGGCGCTGTTGGCAGACATGTTCAAACTCTTGGGCAACAGTGCTTACGGAAAAATGATTGAAGCTGTGGAGCGCCAAACAAACATTATCTACACGAAGGATGAAAAAGTTGTCGACAGAGTGTTGCGAAGTGCTTTCTTCTCAGACCTCGATGAAATTGGGGAGGCGTATGAGCTGGAAAGCCGGAAGCCACAGATCAAAATCCGAAGGCCGTTCCAGGTCGGCATCGCGGTGTACCAGCTGGCCAAGCTCCGAATGCTAGAGTTTTACTTCGACTTCCTGGACAAGTTTGTGGACCGCCGCGACTTCGAGCTGATCCAGATGGACACGGACAGCAACCACATGGCGATATCAGGCGCAAAGTTGGAAGACGTTGTGAAGCCGGGGATGAGGGCCCAGTTCGAGGCAGAAAAAAAGCAGTGGCTTGCGTGGGACAAGTGGAGCAGCCGCACCCCAGGGCTGTTCAAGCTGGAGTGCGAGGGTCCTCGAATGATCGCGCTCTGCTCGAAGTGTTACTTTGTGGACGCCGACGGGGGCAAAAGCAAGTTCAGCACCAAAGGAATGAACCAGAGGCAAAACGTCATCAGGTGGGAACGTTTCAAAGTGGCGCTCAAGGGGCACAAAGACATGGCAACAAACAGAGGCTTCCGCATGAAAGAGGGGCGGATGGTGACTTACGTGCAGCAGAAGCCGGGCCTGAGTGCGCTCTACGACAAACGGTGGGTGTTGCTGGACGGTATTCACACAGAACCCATCGAGTTTCACATCCCCCACCCTGAGGTGGGAAACCCCCACTAGCCAGGGTTGGTTGGGGGTAACTCAGTATTTGGAGGGACAACCATCAACTCTTCTCGCACAAAGCTGCGTTTCGGCCCATCGAAAAGCCAATACATTGCCGGCTGGTTTGGTTTCACCATGACCCTGTCCAATGTGAAAGTTGCAGAGACCAGATTGGATCTGTGGCCCTTCTCGTACCACCTTCCAACTCACCACGTTGAAACAGACAACGCACTTCCGCGTCAGCAGGGAGGGGTTTTTCGGCTGCGCCAACAGGTCTGAAATACGAAGTTGCTGGCTGTGCGAAAACGGATTGTTTTCGGATTGCATCTGCTGGCTCCAATCCTGTCAGCCGCGTGGTTTGTTGGTTGCGAGCGGCGACAGCCCTCGGAAGCCTTGCCACCCACACAACAGACTGCACACCTTCCGGCAGCTGTATTTCGAGTGCGTACTGGTGCCCGAACAGATGCTCGGCAAGTGTGCGGTTGAAGCGTTCCACAATCGCCTGGTCGCGGTGAATTTCAACATGCCCACGGTGAATGCCCGTTCCATGCGCCTCCATGACTCTGGAAACAGCCCCCATGAACTCGCGCCCCGAGTCCACCTGCAGCAGCTTTGGCCATTTGAGAGGTCCACGCCTGTAAATCCTTTCAAAGGCCCGTGCCACTTCGTCAGAATTTTTCGAGGTCAGGGGCTCAGCTGCCTTGAAGCGGCTGGCCACATCGACCACACTCAGCGCGTATTTGAAAGTTTTGCGCCCCACCTTGTCATGCGGCATGAAGAGCAGGTTGGCTTGGTGCACTGCGTTGGGTGTTGGCACATCAAACTTCGGCCGAGGAACGTGCCGCAATGCGGGAAGAAAGATCTGCCAAAGAGCCTGCTTTTGCAACCACTGTTTGGCTACAGTTTCCGAAACCTTTGCAGCTTGGGCCAGTTTTTTCACTGCAGCAAACCCTTTCCAATAACCTTTCGGGCTGTAGTAAATTTTTGAAAGGTGCTTCTGCAAGGCAGGAATTTTTTTCATTGAACCTATAAAACAGTGGAAAAGATGAATGTGAGGGTGTGCTGTGGTGAAACGATGGTTGAGTACCATGAGAATTTTGCCGTCAACACCATTTTGGATGGCGGGCAAGAACTCTATGACTCGTTTCAGTGGAAGTTTTTGGGGAGCCTCATCCGCGATTTCAGGGAGTTTTCCTTTCCCAAGTCGGTGAATTTTCTTTGCTTTTTGGATCTTTATTTTCTTGCGGCTTCAAAAAGAGTTTGGCCGTGCAAAAAAGAAATTCTCGGTAGCCTCTTTCCTGCCATCGAAAAAATACACCCAGCAACATGACGCCGGGCAGAAGAAAGGTTTAACATATGGTGAGGAAACTTGATTACAACTCCGCAACGAAATGTTTGGAGTATTTGGCTGGATTTTTTTGGGAATCTCCGTGCAGTGGTCGTTGATGAAGTCGTCAATTAATTTGACCTTCTCAAGAAATTCCTCTTTCACAAACGTCCCCCCCCCCCCCCCCCCGCAGATGAAAGCGGATTGCGTCAAGAATTTTTTTGTACTCAACCCGGGCGAGGTTGGCCTTTTCTGCCTTTTTGCCGAATTTTTTGAAGCTCGAGTATCCCTTTACCCCGAGACCAAAGGCCGTCAAAACCCCAATCACATATGGGTTCAAGGTGAGCCCTCCCGCCACGGCAGAAGCGATTATTATTTTGCCCACTCCCAGATTGGCCCACAGACTTCTTCCTCGATAGAACTTGAAAAGTTTGTTGTACCCCCAGTGTTTTTTGTGAAGGGAGGGGTCGATATAGTTGAAGTTGAATACACAAATCTTCTGAGGGGGCCTTCTGTGGAAAACACGGTTGATCCATTTGATCATTGTGTATTTACCAGTTGAAAATTTTGACTATGGGGCAAACTCACTGGTGGTTCTACACTGAAAATCACATGACAAACTCGACGGTCACTCACACTGTTGAGCTGGCTTTAAGGCCAATTATTTTAAACGACAATCCTGTTGAGTTGGTGGGAATGGAAAGTTCCCCAAGCGCGTGGGGGGATTCAGTTGACCACTCACCAACTCCTTTTGGAATGTGAAAACTATGGAGGGTGGTGGGGCGTGGAGCAGAGTAAACAAAGAGCAGCCCGGGAACTTTGGGACCAGGCGTCAACTGCAATTCAAGACGGCTGATGCGGTTGAAGAGGGTGAATGGGGCCCAAAATTGGGGCATGCTGAAATTGTCCTCAGGCGCGGATGTGGCAGTAAGAAGATCACTGTCAACTCGGCAAACCATTCCAGGCCAAACAACAGGTTTCGAAAACCAGATAGAACAAAGGGGTGTCATTATTGTAAACAGCCTGATCATTCAAATTCAAATTTCCACCCAACTTCAGATTTTTAAGCAGGAAGCTGTTCAAGTTGACATGATTAAACATCATTACCTCTCCATTTGTTCCATCAAACAAGGATGTATTGCCCTCTTTTACATCTTGGCCATTCAAATTCAAATGTTCACCCAGCTTCAACCCATAAAGGGGCAGTCGATTCAGATCCAAAGAGGTTCTCATCTCCATTTCGGAGCTGCCCAGGGCAGGGGCGAACAACTCCTGACCGTCATTGGTAACAATGAAGTAATTCAAATCCAAATCCCCCCCCCCCCCCCCAATTTTGGTTCCATTAATGTATGCCCATTCAAATTGAGGTTAGTGTTTAATGTCACATTATCAAAACTCATTGGCCTGTCAAAAATACTTGTGTCAATCTCAAAGTGAAGGCCTCTCACCCCATAAATAGTAATATAAGCAGTCAGTTCCGACATTGGGCCTTGTTTTGAAAAACCAATATCAACGAAAAGATAGTTGGGGGTTTGGGAAGTGCTATGCCGCAAAACAAAAGTGACTTTGGTGGTAGTTTGCCCAACCCTTTTTATATCACCATAAACGCGGGCTGCATTAAATGTTGAGCTTGCTGTAACATTGACGTTTGCATTGGAAACTGGGAGAATAAATTCAATGACACCGCTATATGTAAACGGGACATTTGGTGCGATATTTCCATGAGGAAGAGGGAAGAGATTGAAACCAATTCGTGAGTCGTAAGTATAAAACCTTTCTCCAACCTTGGGAGGTTGACGGTTGGTAAGCTTAAACTTCTAAGCCTTCTTGTTTATTTTGTGGTGTGAGTCTCTGTAGTTGACAAGACCTTCCACCAGCACATTTTTTTTCTGAAGATGATTCGTCCACATCACCCATGAGATAGGAGAAAACATTTTGCTCCGGCCAATTCATTGTGTAACCAATTGCTTGAAATGTATCGTGATACTCCTTTGTTACCGCATCGGTGCTATTAGTTGGGTGTTTAAGGTTGGTTATTTTTTGGCCACCCATGTTGAGATTGCCTGTCATGGCTTGACTGCCGTCCTTTTTGACAAATGAGCCCCCCATGTCATCAACATATTTTTTTGTTGTCGCGTCGCTGGCATCGGTGGGGGGTTTCAAGGAGGTCATTTTGTTTTGCCCCATGTTGAGAGTACCATACATGGAATTTGTTCCATCCCTTCGCAAAAAGTGGTCATCAACATACAATTCGGAAGTTGCGTCATTTCTGTCAAAAGGAGGGGCCAAGTTCACAATGGCATTGTGGTTCATGTTCAAATTATTTTGGGCAATTGAATCAAACTTTGCCAACAAATTATCATCCACATATCTTTTGTTGACAGCTTGGTCGCCTGTGGCCGTAACGTCAACATCTTTCATGTCTTCAATGGTGTACCCATTCATAATCAAATTTCCCCACGCCAGGTTGGTTCCGTCGCGAAGCAAACACAGGTCGATTTGCGAGTCAAACATAGCTTTTGTTCGTGGCGTCGAGGGTGCCTTTGGGGTAACCCATTCTGGTGATGAGGTTTTCCCCCACGTCCAGGTTGCCTGTCATTGTGGCGCTTCCATCACGTTTGGCAAAAGTGGTGGAAGCAAAACTTTCATTGGCTGCGTCAAGGGGGCCAACTGGTGAACCAAGATTCTCAATTGGATGCCCACTCGCATCAAGAGGGCCGGTCATTGGGGTGCTCCCATCTCGGTGGACAAAAGCCTCCGTCAATATTCTCACACCCGCCACATGTCCTCTGAAAGTTCCAGGTTTTTTTGCAAACCACCCCATTATATTGTTTCATCGAAATTCTTCTTCATCAGCTTTTGTGGTTTGTCAAAGTAAAAGAAGGAAAACTTCTTGTCGGTGGCGCAGTCCAACAGGTCAGGGGGCACGCCCAGCTCGTCTGCGATTCGTTTGTTTTCCCTCGGGAGGAAACGGAAAAGGCAGAAATGGCTGCAGTTGTCCCGGATGTTTTTGGGGACCTTGTAGTAGGTCTGGGTGAGATAAATGACGCTACAGTTTCTGTGCCGGCCATTGATGAAGTAGTTGATGATGTCGTTTTGGTTCTTTTCGCAAACCAAGTCATCGAACACGACGATTTTTTGGTTGTTGGGCGGAAGTTCTTCCTGCGGAAAGATTTCATCGCCTGGAGCCTCGATGACCTCATATCCCACCTTCGGGTCGATGTTTTCGGCAAAGTCCCGCAAAAGCGCTTGATACTTGTTTTGGTGGAGGTTTTTCGAACAGAGAAAGACTTTGTCGAACTCCAACAGCTCGTAGAGCATGTGCAGCAGGATGTTCGTCTTGCCTGAATTGCTCGGCCCGCAGATCAACATCCTGAAATCGTCGGTGGGCATGGAGGGGTGTCCCTGCCGGAAACCATTTGTGGCAGCGACGTTGGGATCATAATTTGGGATTTTCATTTTTTTTCCTCTGTATATATTGTGCAAAAAGTCACCAAGTCTCTGAAGAAATGGCTACAAAGGGCAGAAGCCGAGGCTGAAGTCGAGAAACAGGAGGATGAAATCCGCTGGAAATACAAAACCAACCGAATCACGAAAGAGTTTGGCCAGGTTGAGGCGGAAAAGCTTCTCAAACCAGTCACAAGGAGGTTGGATCGAGATTTGCAGGCGCCCGCGGCAGAGGGGGAGTTCCCGACTACGCAATGGATGAGTTCGACCGAATCAACCCATTTGATTGGGATGATTTCAGGCCTAAGGCCGAAACGCCTCCTCCGACACCACCGCCAACCCCCGAAGAGGAGGGTCCACTTGTGGAAGGCCCACTTGTGGAGGATGACTTTTTCCCACCACCACCACCTCAGCATTGATATATTGACCTCGCTGTCATTCAGTCAATACATCAAGGCCTCAGTCTGAGATTTCCCAAAGCTGACCTCACTCTCAGTTAATAAGTAGTGTGAAGATAAATCAGGGAGAGACCAGTGGTGATGGTGATGATTCCACCCCACCCCCACCACCACCGCGCCAAACCTGGGAGGAACCGGTGGTAACGGGCTTGCTCAAAGGGCCCAGCGAATCTGTCCAATTGCAAATGATAAATCAGCTCCTCACAAAGTTTGGAAACGACCCCAACTACAGAGTGAAAAGCAAAAGTTCCCATTCCGCGGTCATTCAGTGGCAGATCTTCGAAGAGCCCAAGAAGAGATTTACGCTCGTCGAAGTGGAGGGAGGCGGCGAGAGGGGGTGTCACCACAACTGCTGCAAGAGGGGAAAAGGGGGCTGAAACGAACTCCCTCGAAAGAAGAAACAAAAGCCCGGCCCCCCACCAATTGGGAACAGGCCATCATGTCGCGCCGGCCCACGATGGAAATCAAGGACGACGACGACGACAATGATTATGCATTGTGGCCTGAATGGGAAGAAAACTGGGAAACAACAGAGGGTAGCGGTTTTGGCAAGACCGCTAACAACATGATCCACCGACTGTGAGTGGCCCTTGCTTCGTTGAAAGCCGGCAACTCTTCGTCAAAGATCCGAAAAGAGGTTTCTGCTTTGGTGCAAAAGCTCCTCCAGCTTGGTGTCATCAACGAATTTCAGAGCCGCAAAATCTTCAACAATTACATACGGAGGTAAAATGTTTCACCTGCTGCTCAACTCGAGCCTCGCGAAGCTGCAACGAAACGGCACCACCCAAAAGTCGCACGACTTCCAGATCGTCTTCAGCCCACCAATCATACTCGACAGCAGCTGAAGCTACGAAGCGGCGCTCGACAACCTCATCACCATGAGCTACTCCTGGTACAACGTCACGGCGGCCTACAACAACAACACATTGAAGTGGCGGAAGGCGGGGGAAGCCTGGAAAACGTTGACCCTTCCTGATGGGATGTACAATTACACCGACATCAGCCGCTTTTTACAATACAACACCGGCTTCGTCGACCCCACCGCGGTAGAAAAGAAACACATCTTCATCCTGTACTTCGATAATTCTATCACCAGTGTTGTTATTGGGGCAGCGACAGGGTATGAACTCCATTTCAATATTGGCGATTTCGGGAAACTTCTTGGTTTCGTCAGTGAAGTGGGGTTCTCCTTTTTTCAGCATGAACTTCCATGGAGACATATCATTTTGCAACAGATCGCGCACATGGCGCATAAGTGGTTTGTCTATGGAATCCTCAAATTCCTTTCCCAACCACTTGTCTTTCTCTGTGATCAGGGCCTGCCTCACATTGTAGCGCTTCAGATCCATTATACACAGTGGTGCTTTTCTTCAATTAAGCGGCTGCCGCCGTTAAGTTAAGATTAATGGGGCCGACTTGGGGGTGAAAGGAAACCCCTTCTTCCTTAACTTCCCGGGGAAATGTTGTTACCCCATCAAGGGTTTCAAGTATTAAAATCGCCTGCTGGGGGGTAACCCCCGCCTCCCACATACCCCACAACAGTTCTTCCAACCCATCAATCTCTGCCATCCTCTTGCTCACCTTAAAGCAGCCTCTCTCTAATAGGGGTGACGTTGATGCCATCTTTTATAACATCCTTTGTTATAAATTTAATGGCGTTTACCAAAGAAAGAGTCTCTTTTGGGTCCTCGTTTTCTTCCTCAAATATTTCTCTCAAAGTCGGAATAAAATCACAAAATATTGAATTCAGAGTTTTACAAAGAACTTTATAATAAAATAATTGGTGTGGGCTTTTTTCGTTCTTTTTTGAAAATTTTTTTTATAAAATGATATGGGTCAACCCCTTCAATGAGATACTCTTCGATTGTTTTATAAAATTTCGGATTAATTTCATACTCTGGCCAATCTTTCAACATTATCATAAAATTATTGTGAAGGCGCTTTGAAAAAGCTTCGCTATTTGGAAGCAAACCAATTAACTCCATTTTTTCATCATTTTCCTCAATGGGAATTATTGTAACCATCGGTTTGCCTGGCACACCCCTCTCTCTAATAAGCCACTTGCCCTCCATCCTCCATCCTACCCCATACCCCCCTCTCTCTCTCTAATAGGCCATGCTTTTCCATCAAACCTACCTATACCACCCTCTCTCTTCAATAGGGTGACCCCCTGGTTGCACCATGGCTGCCTTCCTCTTTCAGAGTAGTAATAGGTGAGTCGATTCAATACAACCGGAGCGCAGGTCCCTGACGAGCGAAGCGAGGAGGGGTGCTGCGCGGAAGTGGTATTGAATCGACTCACCTATTACTACTTTAGGTATTCGGTATACAGCCAACTGGGAGCTGGCCATTTTTTTGGATTGTACTAAATCGATAAATGATGAATACATACATGTGAATTTATGAAAATTACGGTTTATCCCGAATGCCCTGGAAGTAAAATAGGTGAGATCGTCTTCAAATCCCTTTTGATATGTTTGAATTACAAAATAAGTTATAAATACTCTCCCCAATAACATCCCAGGTGTAAATACAAGGTACCAATATCTTGTATACTATGAGTATCGAAGGTGAAAAGGATAATTCCCATGTGACAGGTGCTGGACTGCGTAAGAGTAAAGGAGATTCGGGAACACGCGTGGGACACTCAAAGGACAAAAAGGAGCGCGAGGTCCACGCTCTTCCTTTGTTTTGCATGCGTCTACTACGGGGGGCTAATAATGCAGTTCAGTTATGAGTACCTCTTCTTTGAGTACACCTTTGTGTTCAAAGCGCTCGCTGTAAATCACCGAGGTTATCAAACGCAGCTCTCGTTCCTTGAATGCTCCGGTCTTATTGCTGTCGAGGTCTGCGGCCAATATCTCGCGCAATTCCAAGTCATTTATATACTCCTGGTCTACTTTGCCAAGAATAAGGAATCCATGCTCCTCGCTAATGTGTATTTTTGCTGAGACACAATTCGCTACCTTGCCTCCAACTTCCACAGACCTAGAGAGTTGGGGAGGGAACGCCATGTTACACATTAAGTAAACGTGGAAATTTCCAGCAATAAAGAATTGTAAGAGCGAGCAATCCAATCATTGTCCTTTGATTGCACCTGATGTCACGGCGGCCATGTTGGTGGAAAGAGCAATAATGAAAAAGTCTTTTGGGGATTTGACTCTATTATTATGCAAACCTTGAGCTACATTTTTCTATTGTTTTTGCACCATTATGGCCGTCTTATCACATGAGCGAAATCAAAGAATTAGCTCTTGCTTAGCCCTTGTTGCTCCGTCCTCTCGTGAACGACCACCGGGGAGGGGAGGGGAGGGGAGGGGAGGGGGTGGGGGAGGGAGATGGAGAGTATGACTGACTCAAGTTTAATGTCTCGTACAGGGACTTTTATTTGAGATGGTTGAAGAAACCAATCAGAATCATAAACCTAATGGATCTTTCTAGATTCGCTTGTTTCTTCAAGCTTGCGCAGCAAGGAATAAAGGACTTGAGGTATGAGATTGCGTGACAAGTCACAGCAAATTCTTTGAAAATAGCGCATATTTGGAGAACTGGTGAGAGTTTTGGGATATAACATCGGGCAAAAACCCAGATCTCAAAAAGATTCATTCTTTCCAGCATCTCACTATTGGAATGACCGTTCATCGTTATTAAGAAAACTTTTATGAGGACAAAGGTCATTTTTTCAGTCCAGAATTCAATCTTATACTGTTAATGATTCTTAAACTAAAACACGAGAAATGAACAATCATTTCAAACGTAGAATGCTAGATACACTGGATTTCCACTGGAAACGGTGTTTGGTTTATCTGTATGCCTGACGGCAGAAAGTATTACTTACCTTGCGGCTCCTTCTTGATCGTCTTGATCATCTACATAAAGCTCCAAGTCGGCATCTTCTTTTACAATGTTCTTGTTTAACAGATCCTGAAACCTTTCTTCCTCGCCCTTCAACAAATATTTGTCCATTCTTCCCAGGGTTGTGTATTTAAATTTTTTAAAAGGCCGCTCCCAAAACGGTCTGTCTCTTTTGACCAGCAGCACGAGCGGTTTTATCTCTTGGGTTTTACCATGGGACACTGGAACATACTTGCGATCAAAATTTGCAGAAGCAAAATTTCGAAGCAGCTTTTCAATCATCTGTTAGAACAATTTGAAGAAGGGTGTTATAAAAAATGATAATGATAATGACGATGGTAATAATGATGACACTGATAGTGACAGTGATGGTGACAGTGATGGTGACAATAGTATGGTGATGATGGTGATGGTGATGGTGGTGTTAAGGACAATGATAATTAACAATTATTGTATGAGGTTGAACATGACAGCGCGAATTATTATGACCAAGATTTGTGTGTCAGCTGAAGGCCGAGGCAAATTACACAAACCGAAGCCATGATAATGCGCGTTATTATGCAAAAACCGAATTTGATAAATGTTTTATTATATTGCATAAACTTGCGCATTTGTAAAAACAAGAGCGCGTACATGAAACTCAACATACTACGTCATCTTGTAAACAATTTTATTTCGGTAAGCGTATACCTGCCAACTCTCACGCATTATGCGTGAGTCTCATGCCTACGGACCAAAGATGTCGATCTCACGCATTGAGGACAATTTCTCACACCTGATTTAGAAATTTGGATGACTTGTTCTTTAACACATTATCAAAAAAACTCAATCCAATATTACTGTAAATGTTCCAAATGACGCTTAATGTCGAGTTTGAGTCCCAACTGCATCAGAACGCACTAAAGTTTCGAGTTTTCGGAATGGAAACGAACTCGAGTATTGTAATCAAATCGCTTCGGAAGTGTTTGGAAGTTATCAGAACATCTTCGGACATTTTCGGTAATGTTCAGAAGTCTTCAAGAAATCGTTGGAAGACGCCGGAACATTTTCAGGGGCACCCAACGACAAGTTTCGGTAGATATCTGTTCAGTGGAGGGTAATTCGCCTTGGGCTTTTAGGCGTTGATTAAAGAGTGCACTCGGATTTTCGTAGCCCCTGAGGTTTTCGGAAGGGTCATAATTGCTGTTTTTGGCAGTCAAAAACGTCAGCTAGCATTTTCGGAAATAATATAGTTCCCTAGAAAGGTTGTAGAAAGTTCATTTCAGCTTGCGTTTTCTCAAAGGAAGATTTTGTTCCCTAACATTTTCGGGCAATTAAATTTCCAGCTAGGGAATCCGAACAGATGAACTTCGTCTAGCTTATGAAAACATCACTTTAAACAGACTTCAAACACCACAAGGTACTTAAAAATGCCTTTCTACATCTTTGGGTTGATTTGGCTCGTTGGGTGCCCCTGCATTTTCGGAAATACCGGTCATTAGGAGACGAAAATCTCACGCATTTTACTCGGAAAAAGTTGGCAGGTATATTAAAGCTTACAGCCTAAAAGTTGCAGCATAGTCCAAAAGTTTACAGCAAAATTTTACAAAAACCCACTCTAAAACATGTTTTAAAACATTGACTGAACACAGACCCGTATTTGTAAAACCCTCTGCAATACAATTCCAGAAAAAGCCTCAGGAAGACAAATGTGTTGCTTGCGAATGTAAAACTATTGTCTGGAAAATGACGACACTTCTGCATGTAATATATATATTTAGCCAAGCCTAAAAGCAGAACTCCAAAAGCATTCTTTTTCTACTGGCATTTACATATAGTCTGCTTGTCATATCACCCATCTGACCTCACTCAAGCTACAGACCCAATGCTGTAAAAAAATAGTATGGAAAGGGGATCTGAGCCAGTGGCACAGTAGATTTGGATCCTCCAGTCCAGATCTGCTTGTGGATCAGATTTGGACCCCCTAGTCCAGAACTGCTAGCAGATATGAACCCCCTTTTACGGATTTGGACCCCCACCCCCCCTAAAAACAAGCGTTCTATTGAGTAAGGTAATAAAAATTCCTTTGCAAATTGAGTTTTGAGACTTTAAAAAGCAAAATAAAAATATTGAGGTAGGTTTTTTAAAAATAATCTTTAATACTTTGTGTAAAAAAGAACCTGCAACGCTAGTTTGCATCTATAAATTTTTAAAACAAAACATTTCTTAACATCTTAGAGCAATACCTAAGGACAGGTCTGTTTCCCCGTTCAACTGTAGGCGACTTAGTTATGGTTTAGAGCCACTAGAAATTGGTGCAGAAGCCTGGTGAATGCTATTTTGAATCAGTATCGGACATCAGATATATAGTGATTCAGATCATCACTTCATAATGAATGCAATTTCAGTTATCCAAAGCCTCCCATGAGTATGAGACAGTTGGAAATCAGAAATTGTGTATCCTCTGCATATATGTATGCCTCAAAAAAATTATGAGAGAAAGATACATGGAAATCAATAAAAATATTTAGATGATATGCAGTAAGACCAAGATATTTCTTTTGATCAGTTACAGTACTTCTTGACCTTACTATCGCAAAAAACTTCTTGCTGACATTAAGCTCATCAATCAATATACCTACAGCGTTTTCAAAAAGAAATCCAGCTGCTCTTCTGGCCAGCCAAGTGCAAGACTAAGCAACTTGACAATAAAATATTTGGCATTTGGTTGATATCACTACCAAGGTAATTAACAATGTAGTATGAGGTTTTAAGGTAATGATTCACCAAAGCAAAAGTGCTGGAAATCCGTGTTAGCCATCTGAACTTGATTTTCTATTTTGAAAGAAAGGTAAGGACTAGTCTCACATTTCTCCATGTACATTTGAAATTGCACAACATACTTCATCAAACATCAAAAATCCCATTAAACATAAGTGGCAAATGTCATCCAAACATACTGTACCACAAGATTGGTGTGACCAGCTATGAATAAAATTAATTGAAAGACTGCATGCCGGAGAAGGAAGTACCAAGCGAACAAAGTACGATGCGAGTGTTTTGCTCGAAGAAGGAGAAGGTGGAGAAATTAAACAAGACTAGCTTGTAATAAAAATAGCTTGTACTGATTAATCTAGGAAAATCGGTATTTATTTTGACATAAATACCCGTAGAAAAGACAATAAAGGGTAAAAACTAATCGTTAAGAGCAGTCAACAGGAATTGACCGCGGTTCAAAAACAACAGAACAACAAACATAAGTATTACAAGAAAACAAAACACAATACGAATAATATTTCTTCGAAGATTCTTGGAGAAGGTGGAGAAATTAGACAAGTAACAAAAATTGCTTAGCAATTTTGACATAAATGTCCGTAGAAAAGACAAAAAAAGAGGTCCACACCTGATCGTTTAGAGCAGTCAACAGGAATCACTGAGGCTGCAATCACTCGGAACGCGACAGAGCTGAATAATAGTACCATTTCCCACAAAATCTTTCCTTGGCTGACACAAAACGCTAAAGAGCTTTGATAGCTTTTACTGGTACTTCCCATGTCTTCCGAAGAACCTTCTTCAATTAATGATTCTCAGTGGCAAAGCGTCATCAAGTTATCGAAGAAAGCGCTTGCCAAACCACACCAGCATTTCTCTCGCAGACCCGTTCACTATAAAAATTATCAATGCCAGCCCAGCCAGTCAACCCATTTCGGTGTTTTTAACATCCAAACGCTGATTCTTACCGGTTCAAACAAATTAAGACGGCATGTTTATAGACGGCGAAAATTAATATTGTTGTTTACAGGCCGCTTTCGACGAAGATATCTAAAACGTTTTTCAAATGACGAGTGAAGCGCGCTGGTCTTTGACATTTTTGACAGCATTTTGACAACTTTATGTCAGATTTTGAGACGTGCACATGCACATGCATTTGATCGGCTTTTTTTTTTAACTCGAGCTTGAGTTTCCGCTTTTAATGCTTAATTTTACGAGGACTCGTTGTGATTACGTGTTATTAAGATAAGGCAAAAGTTTCTTAACGCTGTTGAGGTACCAAGGTCGAAAAACAGTCAGCCAAGCCGAGTAAAAACACTCGTTCGCTTGCAAAGAAAACAACGTAACAAAACAAACAAACAATTCAACTACTTCTTTGCGTCCAAAACGAGTAAGATGATTATTATTTATATCCATTCGAGAGAAAAAGACAAGTTTCATTCCTGAACAAAAGTAACAACGATTAAACCAAACGTAAGCTTCTATTTATTTAATTTACCTCACTGTCCTGCGCTGTGTTGTAGAGGTTTCAACCAATTGAAAATACGTAAGCTTCAATAAAGTAAAAACAAGCATCCGCAAAAATAGCAAACGATTTGTCCAAAGAAAGAGCTTCTTCCACAGAGTTTGAGCTACTCATTCCTGCCATTAATACCGGTGAACTGTTAAGTGACTTTTCTTGGTGAGATGCAAGATGCCGCGGTGAAGTGAAAGCCCTTGAAGCGTTGAATTATACTGTTTTCAACCGCACAATCGATCCAAGTTTTCCTGAGAAAAATCTTTCGTCCTTCCTTTCATCACTTGAAAATTCACCTTCCGGAGTATCTTTTAACAAGTTCTTGATTTTTATGCGAAAGACAAACTTCGATCGAAGAAGATGAAGTTGTTTTGCTCAAAATAAAGAAACCAACTGAATGTGAAATTACGAGCCGCAGAAAGCGCGCGAACAATTTAAAAGCCTCGATTTGGTTTGGGTGTCCCACACCTGGCTTGAGCCTGCGATCCAATCGAAAGCAAGTACCTTGTCAGCGGTCAACTTCAAAAAAACAGCTGACCTCGATGAGCTCTTAACTTGAGCCCGCGATATGGTCACGTGACACTGGTCAGCAGATACCTTGTTTTGACAGGTGTCAATTGGCTATAAGTTGGATGTCCAGTATCAAAGATGTACGCTGTAAAAGTAGCTGGTAAGCTGGGCCAGGTGGAGTATAGCCGCCATGTTGGATTATTATGATTATTATTAGGATATTATTAATTATTGGGCGACTCCGTCGTCGTCGTCGTGCGTACGCGCCCACGAGCAATACCGCTAGCCATTTTTACCTTGAGAAAAGCAGTTGACGGGTTTCTATAGGTATGGTGCTCCGCTTGGCGGCCCTTCGGGCCGCTGGAGCTCCGCTATAATTGTCTGTAGATATGACATCACTTCTGCATGTATAAAGCCTATTGTCTGTAAGTATGACGTAACGAAAACAGTGCCAGCAGTAATTAGCTGCATGTTTTTAGCCAATCAAAATTGATATAGTGAGACCAATGCATAATAATAAGCAATTATTGGATGAGGTTGAGCATGATAGCGAGAATTATCAAGGCCGAGGTTTGTGTTATCTGCCGAAGCCGAAGGCTGAGGCGGATAACACAAAACCGAGGCCTTGATAATTTCGCTATCATGCGAAAACCGAATCCAATAATTGTTTTATTATACAATTATAAATGTACAAGCGTTGAGACATTTCACAGAACAACAACAAAGTAAGCCACGCAATGACACGTTTCAGTGTAAACATCTTTATTAATGACAGCCGTGAATAACGTGTAAAGCGGAATTCAAAAGGTTGACAGAAAGGATTTAAGCTTAAAACATCTGAAAACGTTTCAGGAAAAACTGAATCGAACTGAAACTTTTGAACAAAATTCTAAAGTTAAGTTGTACGGTCTTATGAAAAATGTTCCCGATTTGCGTTTAATGAATGTTGACATTACAGTTAAAGAAATTAAAATTTAAAACCGCCGGCTAGCTTGTCAGGTGACGAAAACCATTGTCTGCAAAAACGCGTCATACCTACATGCATAAACGCCAGTGTCTGTAGATGTGACGCGATGACACAGCGCCATCTAGAATTAGCGGGGTGCTTTTAGCCAATCAAAATTGAGATAGCATCAGCATTGTATAATAATAGTAATTATTAACAATAAATAATGGACATCGGTTTGCTGATTTGAATGTATGTAAGCATGTATGGCATTTGGAGTATTACTGTAGTCCCCACCCCTCCCCCGACTTTAAATCAGCCATATAACCAACTGGGCTTTTGCAATAGCAGGTGGTTAACCCATCACTCAGCCTCAGGAGACAAGGCCAACAGCTCAGTAGCCTCGCAGCTTCTATATATAAGCTGTAAATTTCAATGGCAGGGATAGTGTCGCAGCCCTATTGTTTTAGGGCTAGGGTCCATTGTTTGTGTTGTTTGTTCTTTTGTCTCACCTGAAGGGTGGTCTCCAATCAGGTGAGACCTTGTAAGAGTTGCAAGGTGACCCCAACAGCTTACTGTCAAATGACGCAATCATCTCTACTGTGGCAGATGTTAAGCACACATCCAGCATGATCACACAAGTTAGCCTCAGAGGTGATATTTTTAGCGATTTTGAAGAGTTTTGAGTTCGTTGTTGACTGTGTCTGCTTAAAATATCACTTCTGAGGTCATAGGACAAAAAGCACCAAAGGTAAGGTAATTTGACTTTTATTGAGCATTGCTCCATACATATATTTTGTGATATGTTGCTATAGTATGCAACATATGGTAAATCCCACAAATTTACTGTCAGTGACATTACAAACAGTTACAGAAACAGATTGTATGTCCTCTCTGTGATTATTCTTTCACTTGTCAACATTCCTTGATCAATTGCACGTTTTTCAAACAGTTACTAACATTACTCAATCAGTTTTGTGCCTTCAGTTGTGTGTGTTATTCCATCAGCTGTGTGTGTTATTCCATCAGCTGTGAGCCACAAAATAAAAAAAATACACATTTTGTAATGCAGGATTTACTTCGCATCCTGTGTGTATTTCTCTCTGGGTGTGTTTTGGTGTTCACACCCTAATTGGCACGTGATTTGTACAGGTAATCACATGATTTCGAGTGCAATTTGGAATAAATAAGCACGAGTAAATTCTTTCAAAGACTCATTTGTGGTCTTTGAAAAAATTTACAAGTGCTAATTTATTCCAAATTGCATGAGAAAAATCATGTGATTACATATTTACAATATACACAAAAAAAATGTGTTGCATAAGCAACGCAGGTAAACACGTGCAAAAATATTTTATTCATCACGCGCAGGTCAAAACAACAGTTTTGTCAATGTTTTTAAAGTTTTTTCAGCCACAAAAACCAGCTAAAAAGTTGTAGGCTATAGCTTGGGGAGCAGGGTTGGCGTAGTGGTGAGAGCGCTCGCCTTTCACCAATGTGGCCCGGGTTCGATTCCCGAACTCAATGTTATAAGTGGTCT
>JAEMWC010000041.1:92500-215000 GCA_016490735.1 Pachyseris speciosa | reverse complement strand
TTTAAGTCAGACACTACATCAATGGTGGGGATGATGTGCCTTTCCTTGATGATGGCTTTGTTTAGGGACCGCATGTCGACACAGATTCTGATTTCGTTCGACTTCTGGGGTTTTGGTACAACAACAATTGGCAAAACCCATGGGGTTGGGCCCTCAGCACGTTCAATGATGCCCTCATTCTCAAGTTGCCTCAGTTTCTCTTCCATTTGTTTCCGGACATGTGCCACTGGTTTGACAGATTTGTCAACATGTATGCGTAGTGCTTCACCTTTGTATTCACCCATTCCATTAGTTAGACTAGGGAAGTCCTTGAGAAAATCTGGTGCACCAGGTGGTAGATTTACAGGAGGTTGTTCAACCGTGCTCACAGCTTTGATGAGATTCAATTTCTGTGATGTCATACAGCTGAGTATAGACCCTGATGAGCCCTCTGCAACACAGAATGTTTCTTCTGATGAGCAATGATCATTAGCAATTTTGGCTCAGAGTTTGCCACACAGATTGAGCGGTTCAGCAGACATGTATGGATACACTTTGACATTTGTATTCGTCAGTTGCGGTCTTGGTTTCAAGCTATCAAAGTCCCTTTTGCTCAGGATGTTCACTGTTGCTCCAGAATCTGCCATTAAGTGGATGGGTGTGTCCATAATTCTGACTTGAAAGATGGTTTTGGCGGTTTGAGGTTCGTGCATGCCTATATGAAAGGTGTACTCATCACTGTGTGTTAATTTTTTTTTGTCGCTTTCTTCATTTGTAATGTTTGATTTTTTGAGTCATTAGTGTCATTCTGCCAGATTGAATAAGTCTTTCCCTGTTATAAAAGGGGACCATTTTTAAAAACGTAATGGTTACGCTCAACTTCGCCAGCAAATCTAGCGAAATGAAAATAAAAGGAGCGATTTATCTCACGTTTCTGGGTGTTAATTTTTTTTGTCGCTTTCTTCATTTGTCCCAATTTGCTCCGCAGGCTAAACTGAAAACATCTACGCCTGAGGGGGTTTCCTACCAATTGTGGAATTAACCACATTTAAGATAACCTACTGATGAACATGATCCGTCTGTATCGAGAAAACGTCACAGGAGCTTTGCCTTGTCACTTTCCATTTCTGTCTGGTTTATGTTCGTACCATTTGTCTGCAACAGGAAGGCCACACAGGCAGACAAACAGACAGAGAGCCTAGCACGATAAAAAAATTAAAGCTTAACAGCTTGTGAGGTCGTGCAAATAAAAGGCGCAAATGTTCCTCGTAAGACAGAAAGAATTTGAAACCGAAAGTGTGACCCTTTTAATGGAAACTATGTTGAAAGAGATTGGTCTGGGTGCAGGTGTTGATGTCAGATGCGAGGATCACTCATTAGATGGGCTAACTGATGACGCGCCAGCCAACAGAGCACCTGTGAAGAGACAAGCGCGCTCACCGACCACCTCTGTGAATCCTTTGGGTCCTATGTATGATGTTATTATCGGCCCCATTGCCGACTTTTCGTTAAGATGATCAGCTGATCATTGTCCCTGTTGGTCCATTTTGCTTGGCTCCTTATCCTGCAATGAGTGAGTCCATCAGAATCTCACTGTTCCCTCTCTGACCCCTATAAAGCTGTTCGCTGGCTCACCTCAAGACTTCCATAGTAAGAGTGGGGCGCTGCTTGTAGGCGATCCTTGTATAGAAGATGTTCCCAAGAATTTATCACAGTTGCCATCCGCCAGAGAGGAAGTTGAGATGACTGGAGAACTTCTGAAGATCACGCCTCTTACTGGAAGAAACACAACTAAGGGAGATGTGTTGAAAAGAATCTCCTCAGTTGCTTTTGTGCACATTGTAGCTCATGGATGTCATGAAACTGGAGAAATTGTCTTAGGTCCAAACCTCAACAGGACATCCCAGATCCCTAAAGAGGAAGAATTCATTCTAAAGATGTCTGACGTACAAGCGGTTCGTCTGCGAGCAAGGCTCGTTGTCCTTAGATGCTGTCACAGTGGTCGTGGAGAGGTTGAGTCTGAGGGTGTGGACGGTATAGCACGTGCCTTCTTGTGTGCTGGTGCTCGGTCTGTTCTGGTGTCACTCTGGCCGATCGATGACGAAGCAACCTTAGTGTTCATGAGAAAGTTCTATCAAAGCCTTGAAAGATGAAGAAATCTCTTCGAGAGTCGCAGCAGTTCTGTGCAGTGAAGCACTGGGCTCCGTTTGTGCTACTTGGTGATGACGTCACTATTAAATCTGGAGAACAGCGTCAGGAAAGGATTGCAAGTGTGATTTGTGGTTACCATTGAGAAAATACTTTTTGTGTTGGCAAGTAAGTTGACCATAATAAGAGGCTGCATGTGGATGTAGCTGAGAACTGGCCAAACTTGTCAACACAGAACGTTCGAAAATTATAATTCAACCCTTTTCGAAACTTTCTGTGTTGACATTTTTTTAACTTAATTAGCGAATGCTGACGTATTGCCGTTTGTCTGTTATGAGCTGACTGTTGGAACTTGGCCTTTGCGCATTTTATATGTTATAAAAGGGGACCATTTTTAAAAACGTAATGGTTACGCTCAACTTTGCCAGCAAATCTAGCGAAATGAAAATAAAAGGAACGATTTATCTCACGTTTCTGGGTGTTAATTTTTTTTGTCGCTTTCTTCATTTGTAATGTTTGATTTTTTGAGTCATTAGTGTCATTCTGCCAGATTGAATAAGTCTGTCCCTGTTATAAAAGGGGACCATTTTTAAAAACGTAATGGTTACGCTCAACTTCGCCAGCAAATCTAGCGAAATGAAAATAAAAGGAGCGATTTATCTCACGTTTCTGGGTGTTAATTTTTTTTGTCGCTTTCTTCATTTGTAATGTTTGATTTTTTGAGTCATTAGTGTCATTCTGCCAGATTGAATAAGTCTGTCCTAGTTGCGATCAAATAGTTTTGAAAAAGAAAAGATTACACGGGGAAAGAAACTTCACTGAGGCTGGAAAAGGGAGTTTGTGAGAAGCAATGTAGCCTGCGTGGCAGGCGTTCGATGGGAAACGGGAAAGGGGAATTCGGGTGCGTGGGGAGGGAGGGAAATCTCCCTCCCTGCATGTATGTTTACAAAGACTTTAATACCGTGATGCAATTTGTGACGTCAAGTAAGGAATAGACCCATGCCTCCTATTAGCTCGGTCGTGGGACAGATGATGGCTAGATTTTGTAACTTTTAAAGCCTATGAAAAGTTAAGATTTGGTTCAAAAAGGCGCAAAACGGCGCAATTGGTTTCGAACAGGTGCAAAGATTTATTTAAGCCATAAAATATTTCGGGGTTAGGAGGACTTTAATGTTTTTTAATACTGTACACGTCAATATACAGAATTCAATTAAATGCTTCTAAGTAGAGCGTACCGTAACTCAACAAGTAAGAAAAGTTGAAAAGAAAATCGCAAAAATTAGTCCTCGTCCGAATTTCATTCATATCTCGAACCGCAACAATTTGTTCCCGCAAATAATCCTGCAAAATTTTCATGCTTTACGGGTAGTAGTCCCAGACCTCACGCAATTTTGCACTTGACGTAAAACAACATGGCGTCCGGGTCGACTGTCAACCGTTCTTTGTTAGCTTTGAGAGATTTAGAGCGTAATTAAGCGAGGTTTTACTTGAACCTACTGGTAAGTATTTTATTTTGGCTGGGCTTTTATGTATAGACAACATAAGGCGACGTCAGCTCGTCGGCCTTAAATTTCATTCATTTTCATTTGTTTGTGAGCGCCAGCAGTTTATAAACTGGTCAAAGATTTTGTTCAGGATGAACAAAAAGGAAGGAATTGTTCACCTTAGTAGATGCGTGACACTTAAATCGATACAAAATGATGTCACTTTGACACTTTTTTCTCAATTTAATATTTTTTTTTTTGAAATTTTGTAAAGATTTTGTTGTTCGAAACTTTTGAACTTTATTAAGCTTAAGTCTCCAAAAGTAAGAAATTGCACTTGAAATATTTTTGAGAAGAGGATTCTTTCAAGACCGTACTATTTTCAAGCTAGTAATTGAAAAGAAAACCCAGCAGCTACATATCAGGACGTAAAGCCCCGGCTACACGTTGTAACATTGTTAGAAGAACACGTCCCAACATTGTTGTAAGAACGCTTCTAACAATGTTGGATACGCATATAACATTGTTGGAAACACGTTGCTTTGGGGGTCTGAATTAAACAGTTTTTACCTCTGCCATTAGGCTTTGGGATTGGAGACTAGGCCCTTAACTCTGATTGGTCTTTGGAATACAATATTGTTGAAAGGGCGGCAAAACGCTTCAACATTTGTTGTATGTTGGAGAAAATGTTTGATCGAAATCAAAACATTCTTCCAACAATAAATGTTGAACAAACGTCATCAAACATGCATGCTACACGTTCTAACATTGTTCATCCAACAAATGTTTTATAACAATGTTTGAACGTGTAGCCAGGGCTTAACAAATCGATAATTCCGACAGTCGATAAAAATTGATCGATGTTGATAAAAGTCAATACCAATCAATCGACAAATATCGGAAATCGATCAAAATCAAACACAAGATTTGTTGTGATTATCGATTTTGATAGACTTTTGTTGTTAGAGTTCGATTTCAATCGAAAAGTATCGAAAGATGAATAGCGATTAATTGAGCATGTTGGGGACTACAATTTCGAGGACCTATTACAACCTAACAGATTTTATTTTAGACCGTAATGGAAAACTGCAGTAAAGCAAATTACTCTTAATAACAACAACAACAACGTCTTTATAGTACCCTTTCCAGCAAAATTTATAACCAAAATCATTTTCAAATCAAAATCAGAAGTACCCGCACTGCAGGAAGCGTAATTTGTATCATCTCACCAGTGTACCAGTTTCCAAAGTCATTGTAACCGCATGTAAGAACGCACATGCAATAAATCCCCGCTATCCTCCCCTTATTGTTGCTGACCAAAAGAACGCGGCTCAGGGAACGCAAGCAAATTGACTACGTACCATGTGAACACGCAAGAACATGCAATCCTCTCACCAAACGATAGTTGAAATCAGGGCTGATTTGCCGAGGTAAATCAGGTAACCAGTCGATTCCAGAGTGAATAATGCACCATCTGGTAATTCAGTGTCCAGTGTTACTTCAAGTTTATTAGCACTCAACGCTTACTACACTTCCACTGTTTTACATACATCCAAAAATTGTCTTTGTCGCTCAAGTTAAGCCCGCAAAATAATGTGAATGGAAATCGATCAAAATCGATGACCTTTCGTAAAAATTTTGTGATTATCGATTTTTATCGACAAATTAAACTAATCGATTGACAAATATTGACTTATCGACTAGCTTTCCGATCATCGATTTTGATCGATTTGTAATGTCCTGTACATATTTAAACATCAACAAGAAGAAACAGTTTTGCTTGATACAGTATGTTCAATCTTTTGCTTACACATTGTGAACTTCAAGACAACAAGCCAAGAAATAATTCTAGCAGGTTAACAGATGAGTCCCTAAATCTTCTCATGAGAGCTACAGATCTGTTATCAATAGGTATGGTGAATTGTAATGTACCTATCAATGTTAAGCCTGAGGGGGGAGGGGTTGGGCTAACCACAGGAATTTGATTGTGAGGTCTGTCCCCAGGGTAGGAATTTTGATCATATGTGACGTCCTTAGGATAGGGATTTTGATCAGTTTGAAGGACATGTGACCACTTTCACTTTTCCCCTGGTGGGGATTTTGATCAATAATGTTGTCCCGGGGATGGAGAATTTGACTTTTTTTTTTTTGAAAATGTCAAAATCCCCACCTTATGCCTGGCCCCCACCCTCAGGCTTAATGCACCTATCAATAGTTTGCCCTAGGATTGGGGGGGGGGGGGGGGGGGTGCACGGGGGGCATCCCACCGAAATTAGACTTCCACAGTGGTCCCTAGGGTGGGAAATTTGACTTGACTGCCATCTTGAAAAGTTTGTTATACTAGTGCCTGAGGCACTAGTATCGACCTATCCTTCTAATCTAAATCACAATTTTTTACTTCAGAAAAAGGTTTTAAGAATCATATCGAGAAGCGCATTCAATGCTCATACTGAACCAATATTAAAGCAGCTGAAAATTCTTAAACTCAGTGATATTTATCGATCTCAAATTGGCAAGTTGATGTTTTCTTTTAAGAAAGGCCTCCTTCCTGATGCATTCAATGAAATGTTTTTGCTGACTTATCAAATTCATAATTATAATACTAGAAACTACAATGCCTTTTACTTATTTTCTTGTAGAACAAATATCCGACAGTTTGCAATACACTTTCAAGGACCTAAAGTGTTTAAGGCCCGGTTCAAACATCGAACTTCTCATGTGCCGAATCTAATGCAAATGAGGGAAAACAATAGATTTTTCTCATTTGCATTAGATTTGGTATATGAGAAGTTCAACGTTTGAACCGGGCCTAATTCTTTCAATACAGAAATTCAGAATGCTGACAGTTCTTCTCAATTTAAGTCTAAATTAAGAAATTTCCTCCTGAACTGACTTCCCCTTATTTTGTTTGTTTGTTTCTTTGTTTGTGTTTTTGCTTTTTAACCTAAATATGCTTACAAATTAAATAAGACATGCCTAAATTATCATTTTATAGTTGTATTTTTCTTGAGGTGCCTGTAGCCCAAATAAGCCCTAATGGTTTCTTTATGGCATCCTCGCCTAATGCTTTTCTTTTATCAATTATTTAATATCTCTTATAGTTTAATATATATTTATTTTGTAATTTAAAACAACAATAAGTGGCAAAAATAAACTGAAATTGAAACTGAAACTGAAACTGGAATTTCACTTCTAATGGCAACCCAAGGGTGGGGAAATTGACATTTGAAAACCCAAAAATGTCAAATTTCCCATGGGTTGCCTGCCCCCCCCCCCCCCCCCCCCATCCTGGGGCAAACCATTGATAGGTGCATAACATTGATGGGCGCATAAATCCAAGACTTTGCTAGACAGCAAGACTGGTGAAATTTGACAAAAATTCTGCAAGACATATTCTTTGAAGAACCATTCGCCACCCCTACATGTATTAATGAACAATTGCAGCTGGCACATACATTATAAACCCAGCCACAGAGCTGCCTAATAGAGGCCATTCTTGAACCTGTGATATGTTAGTAATGGCTTCATACTGTTGAGTGGGCCTTGATGCTACAGGTTATTTTTATTAACAGAGTTGTTACAGGTGTGATGTTCAATATCCAATTTGTTGCTCAAAACTTTACTTACCATGAATGAATGCAATTCTTCTAAAACAAGGCACCATGAAATGCAATTCTGAAATGAAGTGTTCTATTTTAGAGCAAGATGCCAAGAATCCGCACAGCTCACAAATTCAGTGAGCGATGTCGCACTGATGACGTATTAACAGATGAGCTTGTGGATTTCAAGTCTCTTTTACTTTCCTCTGATGTTCTAAAAGGTCTTAGTTCATCTGGATTTGAGAGGCCATCACCAATCCAACTCAAAGCCATTCCTTTAGGAAGATGTGGTTTAGGTTTGTGAAGTATATACTTTAAATAGCTTAGTTGATCATTATTTTGTGTGAGAATGGATATACACTGTATGAAAATCATATATTTGAATTGTGGATTAAACAATGAATATGTGAATGATCGTTGCAGTTATGAACACTACTTATTAAAGCAGTACGTAGTGAAGACAAGCCTGAAAAAAATTCAGGCTTGTATGGGATTTGAACCCATGACCTTTGCGTTACCAGTGCAGTGCTCTACCAACTGAGTTAACAAGCCAACTGGAAGCAAGTCATTTTGTTGGTTCGTAATATACCCGTGAGTGATGAATATGTGAGAATGAATATATGAAAATAATATTTAACCTGCAGTCTTAATATATATGATTTTCATATGTTCATTCTTACATATTCATCACTCAAAGGTATATTGTGGACCAACAAAATGACCAATTCAGGATTTTCCTTAAGTTTTCATATGAAGTTTGCAGTCGACTTGAGCTATTGCAGGTGGAGATTATGGGTGCACCAGCGATTCTTTGGCGCGCACCTGCTGACAACTGGGCTGCTCACAGGCGGTGAAAATCGCCAGTTGTGGCCAAAAATGAGAACCTTGCCAACTCCCAGTTGGCTTGTTAGCTCATGATTGATCAGCTGGTAGAGCACTGCCCTGGTATTGCAGAGGTTGTGGGTTTGAATACCATACAAGCCTTTATTTTCACTACTGCTTAAGTAGAGTTCATAACTGTGATGATCATTCGCATATTCATTAATCATTTGTGTCAAAAACTCTGAAATCAAAGGGTCCAAGCTAACTTAACACCCATGCTTTTTGCTTAGATTGTTATGTAAGACTGTACAACTGTGTGGTGTTGTGAATTCACCCATCAAAGAAATATGGTTGTTTCTGATTTTAACGTTTTTTTTTTTTCATTGTGTTAGATCTGATTGCTCAGGCCAAATCTGGTACTGGTAAAACTTGCGTTTTTAGTGTCATTGCTCTGGAAAGTGTTCTACTTGACAGCAACACAACTCAGGTAAGATTGATCTTCACACAGACTTTACACGTCAAGTCACGATTAAATTATGCCCTGAGATGTGTACAGTTGTCTTGTGTTTCACTAGGGAAAAAGGTTGAACTGAACAATGTACACACAGTATCAATTTCTTGTAATTTTTTAAAGTTTTCAGCTTATGAGCTTTAACTTTTAACTTGATTGAATTCGTTGCATTCATATGAATAAATAATGGATGAAGAAAGAAATGTTTCCTTGAGGGAAGGTCGATGATACTTGACTACATGTATTCTTTTGAATTTTCATGACCAGTGAAAATATGAATTTAAAATCTGTGAGCTTTCAATGTTTTACTGCATAATTTCTGTGAAGCTTGAAGGTAAAATGGAATTTTAACCACCATGATGCATTATTTCTACTTTTTGATGTCAGTGAAACACATCAGCCCCCCCTCCCCCCCTTTTTACCTCCCTCTTCCTCTATACTTTAGCATAAACTTTACTGATAATTTCACCTAAATTTATTTGCCCCCTGTAAGTTGAACAACCAGTAGCAGTATTTAAAAGTAGCATCTGTAGCTCAAAGCACTTTTTACTCTGATGCACATGCAGTGAGCACATGAGTTAAGGTTTTGCTTCCCTTTTTCGTTTTGGGTCACATATGATTGTGTAGTGCAAATTTATGCACATGCTATTTGAAGTCTCTTGTTTAAAATTAACTGTACTTATTTAATTTGAAAAAAAAGTGTTTGACTTTTCATAATGATTGTTTGTCGTTCTGCTTGTTATTTTAAGGAATAGATTCCATATTTCATTGTGTGCGTGGTCTCTAAAAATGCACTGAGGGAAGTAATCAATAGGAAGTAACTAATTTTTGTGAAAAATTTTCTCACAGTACTTCGCTAAGAGGCCATCTGAAAAAAGGTGAAACTGAGGCACAGAGCTGTGAATTGATCGAGGCAAAGTCGCAGTAAATGGGGTGATAGTTTTGAGCAGTATTGTATGTTTCCATTTTCACTGTACAGGTTCTGATTATGGCACCAACAAGGGAGATAGCAGTGCAGATTAAGGATGTCATAACAGCAATTGGTTCAAAGATGGACAACCTGGTTTGCCATGTGTTCATCGGAGGACTGCCAGTTGAAGACGATAAGAAATTGTTAAAGAAGCCATGTCATATTGCTGTTGGAACACCAGGTGGAACTTACAATTCATTAGAGAGTAGTGTTTGAGTTTTTATTGTTAAGTATCATCTCTGACAATATGTAGAAGAAGAAGAAGAAGAAGAAGAAAAAAACAAATCATGTGTTTGGTGAGGATTTGACTGCCCTTGTGAATCTTGATTAATTTGCAGTTTCAATACACTCACTCAGTTGAAAACGTAAGTATAATTATGTAATATGGACATGCCCTGAAATTAATAAATATACATGTACATGTAGTACCTGTAGAATTTTGAAAATGTACTTCAAAATAGGTCCTGTCCCAAATAAGCCTTCCTTGCCCAAAAAATTAAAATTATTTTTTACATGATTAATGACAAAATAAATTAATACAGACCTACATTCCTGAAAGAATGGTGTGTCAATATGAATCCCAGAGGAGAACAGAATAAGGGCAAGTTACAATATCTGCACTTTTCTCAGCAATTCCTTGCAATTGGGTTTTAAAGTAGATAATTATTAATAAATTTTTGTGTTGCATTTTCAGGGAGAATCAAGCATTTGATTGAAAACCATTTTCTGAAGACTGAATCTGTGAGACTATTTATTCTGGATGAATCAGACAAACTGCTTGAGGGTAGTTTTCAAGAGCAAATCAAGTAAAATTATTACTTCAACCTACACATAACACAAAGTAACATGTAATAATTAATATTCAGTGACAGTGTATATGAATTTTGTTGTAAGACGCAACTATACCCAATTCTGAACCTCCTTTTCTCTCTACTCACATTATAAAGCAAGGGTGACCAGCAACTTGTTGGCAATAATTATTAATTTTGTGTCAGACTGGCATCAAATTAATTCTAGTCAGAGTACATGTACCATGGGCAGTAGTACATTATTAATTTGGTTGAAAACTGGATCAGTTGAATAAATGCTTTTCTAGAGTTTTGATTGGCTTAAAAGCCATGCATGCCAATATCTGGTAGTATCTACTATGTTGAAAAGTTAACTGCCATTGAACCATTTTCTGGTCATTTATTTTTGGAACACAAAATCAGCAAAATCTGGCAGCATTTCTTGGTTGTTTGTAACAAAACAATCATTCCACTGGAACTTAGTGGATATGTGATGGCCGTACCAACTCAGTGCTACATGTACATGTTTGGTTGGCTAAATCCACCATCAGATATGCAATGCACCCTCAAGAAAATTATATTGTATTTGTCAAAATTAATAATTATACTTGTCTAATTGAAAGTATAACCCACTGGGTCCCTTAGCTTCTAATATTTGATCAATCCACAGGGTACATGTACCATTTTGTGTTACATTCACAGATTTCAGTAAGAATTGTAGTAACTGGAGAATAGTATAAAGTAACAGGAGAATTATTATGAAAAGGCAAAGTTCTTTCAGGGAGCAAGCGAAAGTAAGCAGGAGAATTCTGCGTAGTAGCCGGAGAATTCTCTGATCTCAGATGCCTGATGAATGCCCTGTTACTTTTTTTAACATTAACTTTGAATTTATTTAATTTATTGAATGTACATGTAATCAGAAAAGTGTTTCTTTCACTTTTCAGCTGGATTTTTTCATCATTACCATCAAACAAGCAGATGATGGCATTTTCCGCTACTTACCCAGAGTACTTGGCAAAACACTTGACGAGGTACATGAGGGAACCAACGTTTGTCAGGCTTAATGCCACTGACCCTACCCTACAAGGTAAGTTTAAACTGTTTGGATTTACCACTGACCCCATCCTACAAGGTCGTATGTAGTTTACTGCTTGGATTTAACACTGACACCACCCTACAATGTAAGTATACTGTTTCGATTTACCACTGACGCCACCCTGCAAGGTAAGCTTACTGTTTAGATTTACCACTGACCCTACCTTACAAAGTATTACCGTATGTATAGTTTACTGCTTTGATTTACCACTAATTCCACCCTACAAGGTAAGTTTACTGTTTCGTTTTACCACTGACCCCACACTACAAGGTATTACTGTACAGTGCAAGTTGTAGTTTACTGTTTGGATTTACCACTAAGTCCACCCTACAAGGTATGTTTACTGTTTAGATTTACCACCGACCCCACCCTAAAAGGTATTAATGTACTGGATGGATCTACCAATGACCCCACCCTACAAGGTAAGTTCACTGTTTGGATTTACCACTGACCCCAACCTACTGTGTGCTTAACAAATGGTCAGAGTGTTTCTGTCAAGGGAATAATCTTGGCTGATAGTTGCTCCACTGAAAATTGGCTTCTTCTTAAATGTGGATTTGTCTTATTCATGGTCAGAGCATCTGCAGTAAAATAATTAATTTCTTTAAACTGACTCTTAAAATGCTAACTTTATTCTGTCATGTTATTTAGGTATCAAGCAGTTTTACAAACTGGTTGCTTTTCATGCTCTGCCACACAAAACATTTCAGGAAAAGGTAAACAGTTTGTAATTTGATATGAAAAATAAAATTGTTAATAATTATGTAAATAATAATAATTTATTACATACCTGTAGATTAAATAAGCCTGAAGTGACTCATCATTGGTCAGGCATGTAGGGGTGTAAACGCACTAGTAGGAACATTTTGATCACCATGGTGAATGGACCTTATTTGTATCCTCTGTAATGAGCTGGAACTACAGTAGCTTGCAGAGGAGGTTAAATGACGGAATCTCTTCATACACTGTATGTAAATGTATGCCCCACAAGAGCCTCCACTTCATGCTAAATCCAATTTAGTACCAAGAATACAAATAATTATGATCCATTGAAGAAAAAATACCCACTGACGACACTCTTATTAAGGTGGCTCCAAATGGTTTCGTTATTTTTAAACACCAACTCTTTGATGAATCGATACTCCCACAACTTTTTATTTATTTTCTTGAACATGGTATAAAAAATTTCCCAATTATTTCTCAACAATTTGCAATCAATGTTTTTAGATATAAGGTTACCATAGCAACAGTACAGCCTCTTAGAAACACCCTAAAATTTGGCTTTATGTGCTTATACATTTTGTAACTAAAAAATTAGTCCAGTGACCCTCGATTTTTATTATTGAATTGCAATCTGCATATGAAGATTCATCTTTCTACAAAGTTTAAAAAAAATCTGTACATGGGGTTCAGAGCCACCTCAATTTTTCGATGATTTAAAGCCACCTTAATAGGGAACCACCACTCTATCAACAAATTGACCCAAAATTGTTGGAAATAATTATCACTCCATTCCAAAATTAAGCTTAAAACATGGAAATAACATTTACTTGACTGTACAAAAAATTGGGTATCAATATTGCCTGTTGATACTGCATTAATTGACTGATTTTGAGCAACTGAGGAAGTCTGCCATCTTGATTTCTGAAGGTTCAAACTGTCCAACTCATTCATTTCCCCATATATTATGTTAATTTGTCCACCAAAATTTTTGCCATCACGAAATCACTTTTTGACTATAGAGTTTGATTTATGCCAAATTTAAAAACACTTTATAGAAAGGGAATGTAAAATTCACTCAGTACATTAATAAATATTACAGGGTATTTTGTCATTGCATAGTTGGTTGATTTACAGTAATGGCTGTGGTTCATGCTTAACCACCGGTGGACTGTTAACTAAAGGTCTGATTTTAAGGGACAATTTGTATTACATTATATTATAAATATTTATCTGCAGGTGTCAAAACTGCTGAAGCTCCTCTCGACTTTACCATTTAACCAGTGTCTGGTGTTCTCAAACTACCAAATCAGGTCGGTTCATTAATGTTTCAATCTTATGACACTGTGTTGTGTTGTTGTCTGTACCACAGGGAGCCAAGGCTCACAATAGGTATCCTTCAAGACTGAAATATACAAGGATTATATTGAGATAATAAAGTATCTATCTATCTATCTGTTGATAAAATTGTAAAAAAATAATAAAAACAGGCAAGTAAGTGGTCATACCTTATAAAATGTCCATATGTTGAAATTTTTTATGTTTTTTACAAGACTTACTAAAATGATTTTTACTTACTTATTTATTTTATTTATTGATAATGTAGTTAATTGATAAATCAAATGGTTGACTATAAAGTCTAATGAATTGATAAATTTCATGTTCTTCTGCCGTATTTTAGCAGAAGCTAATAAAGTATTACTACACCTCATTTAAACTAAAATACTTTCAACACACTTTTAAATTCGCAAAACTAGTTTCACTGTAACAACAGCCTCATCAGTTGATCTTACAATTTCATGTTGATTAATGATTAATTTATTGATTAATGAAATAATTTATTAAATAATTAACATGTAACATTTAAGAATTGGTTCATGCGTCAGCGTGCGTTCATCGAGATATGAAGCACGCAGGAAGTTTGGAGACCACGAAAGATGCAAAAGAGTTGCTTGAGGCTTCCCAAGTGCTTCATATCTCGATGAACGCACAGCTGACGCATGAACCAATTGTTTTATAACATTTTCAATGCGATAGTTTAAATCAGTGTGTAAAGAGAAATTCCTTCTGCCACATCATCAGCGTGCACAACAGGAATATAAATTGACTACAGGAATTTACTAGCTATGTTATGTTTTGTAATATATATGGAAAGCAATAATTATTATTGACTCTCCTTATTATTGATTGAACTTTTTATGACACGTCCTCACAAACTGTACCTGTTACCTGATCAAGAAAGGATTTAACCTTGAGGCCAGAAGTTACGTTAAACAGTAGTTTGAATCATGGTACACTGTGTACTGCTCTTCACTCAACTTTTCTCCATCAATACCAGCACAGGCTGCACTCGCTGCCTTTAGAATGAACAAGATTCACTCAAAAGCAAATGTTCTGAAGGGCTAACATTTTGCTGTATTTTTTGTAGGGCACAGAGTCTGTGTGATACACTTCGTTTGAAAGGGTGGCCGTCAGTCTTCATTGCAGGTCTGTTTTTCTCTTTTCTTTTAATGAACTTAATTGTAGGTCATGGAAGAAATTTAGACAACCGAAAGGAACAATAATAACAACATCCACGTTTTTTGTACTGTTAATCCTATGGATTTGTATTAAAAGAGATTCGTTTAAGCATACAACAGCAAAAAAGAATGATAAGATCTGATGTTTTGGAGAGATTATGACTCCATTGTCAGTCAAGGGAACTATGTATCAGATCATGCAAATTACCAGTACAGCATTTAAAGCGATCTTTGCATGAAAATTGACATAACAGGGTGCGAAGATTACACAAATACTTTTGCACAAATGGAGTCTAATTACACGTTAAGATAAGAAACTTAATGTGCAATCAGACCCCATTTGAGCGAAAGTATTTGAATGTGTAATTTTCACACCCCAGTTGTTACATGTTAATTTTCGCGCCGAGATCGCTTTAAGTGCTGTAATTTGCATGATCTGATACATAGTTCCCTTGACAATGGAGTCATGATCACTCTGAAACATCAGATATTATCGTTCTTTTTTGCTTTTATTTCCTATGGGTCGCCCTCATTATTGGCCTATGACCTCTGACAGTTTATCCAAATAACTTTGCACCATTCCCCCACTCCGAGTTTGGGCACAGCTTGCTGAGAAAACAAATGTCACCTAAAAATCTACATAAGAAAGTTATGCTCTTAGCCCTTCAAACAGACTTAGTTTCTCTCTTTTCAGTTAACAGCCTGGTTTTTAATTTTCTTCCATGGCAGTCCTACCTTCTGAATTTCAATATTAATTAATTAATTATTTTTCAGGAAATCAAACCCAGTCTCAAAGACTCAAGGCAATTGAGAAACTGAAGGAGTTCAAGTGTCGAGTGCTTATTTCAACAGATCTGGTATGTTTTATAACAACTCTTCTAAATGGGGTTGTTTCACCAATGTACAGTGGAAGCCCTATGAACAAAGCACCAGGAGACTGGTACCATGGATTCATTATATAAACCGGGCCTTGTTATAAGTGAAACCCTGTTATAAAGAGTTTGTGGGAAAATGACTGAAAACTTTGTTGTATGGGGATTTGGTTAAAATGTACAGTAAATGTACAATGTAACATATATGATTATTAATAAAGAATTTACACCATTATTGATCTGTTTTACCTTTCACTTCAGTCGCTTGATCACTTGTGCTTCTGGATTGTGTTCGTTATAATCTATGGGAATTTTGTTATGCAGGGTTCATTGTAACAGGGCTCTAATCCACACATTTTACTGAAACTTTGCTGGGCTGGCGAATGTTGTGCAGTGAAAAATGATTGAGGAATTTACACTTAGTAACTTGATCACATATACTCGTTAAATCAAGCTAAACCTCAAGCTTGTGTTTCTGGATTGTGTTTGTTATAACGGGGATTTCGGTATACCGGGATTCATTATAATGGGGCTCCTAAATCCACACCTGTTAGTGTTACTTTCACGGGGTAATTATGACAAGGGGTTTTATTGTATTATACCAAAAAGCCATAAGAGATTTTTGTTCCCATGGAAACCCTAAAAACGGACCAGTAGGAGTGAAATTATGGATGGAAAAGTGCTGGTCTTGAGGGATAAGGGGTGGTGTGATCCATGTCTGCCAGTTTGTGTCATACAGTAGACTCCAACGCTTCTCTACTCCATCAGAGAACATAGGCTGACAGCCAGTTTTGAGGCTTTTTGGGGGGAGTGCAGTGTACCATCAAACCTAAGATGTAATTCAGGAGTGGCCACTGCATCGGGAACCGGGTCACAGCACTGGTAACTCTGTACCCTCCCTACTCGATGCGAACAGTGTGTGGGTTCTTTTACATGTCCCATGCTTCGAGTTTTGCTTGTGAAGTGAAGGAGACAAGACCAACAGCTTAACTTCACTGGCCAATGACGAAATCACCTGAATTGAGGCAGATGTTGAGCACAGAGCCAGCATGGTCTTACCAGTTATTTTAAGACCCTGGTTTGAATTGTGAATTGAGATAACAAATTTAAGATTAATTCCTGTGCAAGCACACAAAGCGATGTATTGCAGGATAAACACAGCCTTATTCATCGAAGAAGGAAGTTTGAATGTCCACTGCTGAATGTCACGGGTTTCACACACAAATATGGCACAAATAGTCACTGATTAACTAACTAACTAGCTAAATAAATAAATAAATATTAAATAAATAAATAAATAAAAACACATCAAGAGTTAAGCTCAGGCTAAACGGACTTGCAAGTAGACGCAAGTTGAAAACTTGGGTCTACTGGCAACTCTGTTTGGCCAGGACTTGCGTTGACTTGCGAGGACTTGCGCTCATTTTGGTGAGATCAAATTTTCACGCAAGTCGACACAAGCTTTTCACCGTTTAGCCACCCAACTCAAGTCAATGCAAGTTGAGTGACATCCATTGGATGTTATAGCAACCTAGTAGCGATTGAAAAATGGGTTTTTTGCAACTTTCGTGTACTTGCGAGGAAACTTGCGAGACCATTTGGCCACCCAACGCAATTCCCTCTGCAAGTTCAGCTTGCAGTTACTTGCAACAAATTGTGAGTCCATTTGGCCTGGGCTTTACATGGCTTTAAACTACTTACGAGTGTGTGAAAGAAAATACATACATAATAGTTACCAGCATAATTGTAATTGAAACTTATTATTATTTTATTATTATTATTATTATTATTATTATTATTATTATTATTATTATTATGGCGAGTGACGCAAAATCGTGTCTGCCTTTTTGTAGATATCACGTGGTATAGATGCAGAACATGTCAATCTTGTGGTTAACATGGATGTTCCACGTGATGCTGAAACTTACCTCCACAGGATTGGACGAGCTGGTAGATTTGGTAAGTGTGTTACAGTTGTTATTGCAGCTGTCATGGTGTTGCTGGATAAGCTGAGGCCCTTTTGATTGTCACTGACTGTGTGTGAATAAAGAAATGATGGTGGTAGGGAGGTAATCCCTGGAGAAGCCCTGAACATTGATTTCTGGGGAAATGTCAGGACCAGGGCTGTCTTAATTTCTCACGATGCTCCACATTCTCTAAGAACGAAATGCATTTTTCGGTCAAGGAAAACAGCTACTGGCCAGGGTGTGTCCAGCAGAGCCTCAGAAGTGCATTATATTCTCAGAAAACATAAAGCATCATTTTGTAATTACCTCAATGCATTTCAGATTGAATGCATTTGTTGTTATCGTTGTCAGTGAAATTTACCCACCCCAATATATAGGCCGTACAAACTTTATATGTCACACCATTTAAACATCATATCGAAAAGCCAAACCCTGCCTTTTCCTCAGTGGAATACTAAAATAATGCTGACAGATGTTTTGTGATCATTGAGTTTAATGGATAAACAAAACTATGAACAGTTACTTGTTGCTACAAATAGTAAGGTTGGAAATGGATTAAACAACAACAACAACCATCTTATTTGCTAGATATATATAATGTAACACAACAAAACGGTAGGAAAAGAAAGAAAAAAAAACCAATCTAAACAAGTAGTAACAGTACTAGTTATTGCGAGAATGAATATATGAAAATCATATATTTGAACTACGGATTAAAGAATGAATATGTGAACGATCATCGCAGTTATGATCACTACTAAGCAGTAGTGAAAATAAAACCTGAAAAAAAATCAGGCTTGTACGGGAATCGAACCCATGACCTCTGCGATACCGGTGCAGTGCTCAACCAACTGAGCTAACAAGCCAACTGGGAGCTGGTCATTAGCTTGGTTCGTTATATACCCGTGAGAGGTGAACTTGTGAGAGTGTATATATGAAAATCATATATTTGATTTTCAGTTATTGACAAAACAAAATTTATACTTTGGTTAATTAAGAGCGACAGGAACTTAAAAATACTAAGCTAGTATTAGGCATAAGAACTTAAGAGTTGTTTAGTCATGGTTTGCTTAATGAACGCAAAGTTTAACTTTTTACTGATCTCTTCATCCAAGTTGTTCAAGATAGAAGGACTTGAAAAAAGTGCTCATCTTTTTCAAGCTCTTTGACTGTGATTTCAATACCGTATTTGTTCGATTAAACTCCGCGGCGTTTATTAAACTTTTCGTTATTCGAAGGCGGCGTTTATTTAAAATCCAATTCATTTCTTACAAACAATAGCAATAGGCCATTTCCGAATTATCTTTAGCCTCTTTTTCAAAGCGAGTCCTGGTGCTCATCTTTTCATATCAAAATTAGTTTTCATTCACATGACAATTTAACTGATCATTTTCATATGAATGGTTGAGCACCAGGCCTCACTTTGAAAAAGAGGCCAAAGGTAATTCGGAAATGGCCTATTGAGAGGGAGCTTAGTGAAAGAGCATTGAAGTATACTCATTTTGAACTGAAAATATTGTTATCAATGAAAGTAAATTTCCAAAGCTTTTTTAAGCTGGACTGTATTGTACTTGTGTTTTTATATTCCTCAGAGTTTAGAATGCACTGATAAACATTATTATAATCAAGGAAAATAAAGTTTTGGGCTTGCTGAAAGAAGAGTAACTGTACTCGCTTTTTGAGTATATTATTCGAATAAACACCACATCATGGATACGGCGTCTGTTCAAGAGCAGCTTTTATTAATATTTTTGCCCTCAAGTGCAGCGATTATTCGACAGCGGCGTATAATCGAATAAATACGGTAAATTCTCAAAAATGTTGCATTGCATCTCCTGCACTAAATTTCCTTTGATACCTTCTCAGTCCTGCAAAAGCATTTTGAGTATGTGTGGAGAAGCTGAATGACGAATTTTGAGTTTTCAACTAAAAGAACGAAACTTCCATTATTGTGCAATGGCTTCTATCGCTACCCATTGTCAAGACAAGACAAGATAAGACAAGACAACTTTATTATATTTTTCCAAAGAATGCATTGATAAAAGACCTGACACCGCAGGTAGCGAAAGCTAATCGAGGCGGGCCAGGAGAAAGAAGACTAAATGAAATCTGGGAGCCTCAATTCAAGAGAAAAAGAGACGTATTACAGAAGAAACTGAAGAAAAACTACGTAAGAGAAACAGATATTGCTGTAATTCATTAAAAGATACCCTGTAAAAAACTTATCGAAGTAGTTGAAACAAAGCAGGATCGGATAGTCACTGTGTACAGCTATGAAGAGTATAGATTAACGTTTGGAATAATAGATTCTAAATCTTCATATGAATCTTCAACTTCTAATCGATTAAACAAAATCATTTAAATTTTCTGTCATGTTTCAGTTTCTGTTTTGCTGTGTTAAATTCGTCCAGGTACTCAGGGTGTCGCTGTGACATTTGTGGCCCAAGGAGAAGAGGAGAAGTTATTCAAGACAATGGAAGAGAATATTGGCATCACAATAGATGAACTACCAGGTACAAGCAAGTTGTTTTCAAAGTTGTGTTCTACTTATACAGTAAAACAACCTGCAAGAAAAGAAAACTGTGGAGTAAAGTGCATCAAAAGGCAAAAAATTTGCTTTGTTAAGATAATTCTCTCCACTTATGGCAAACATATTTCACCATTTTCACCTCGAAATTTTGCTTTTCATGTGTTGCACAAGCTATGTAAAGTTAGCAAAACTATGGCCAAACGACCGTCTGTGAGAGGTATGGGCCTATTCTCGATTTTACGTCAGAAACTATTTTGCAAGGCAAAACCTCTTTGAAAACTTGAATGCAAAGCAGTTTGTGACGTAAAATCGAGACCATATGACTGCTAGTTTTGTTAACTTTGCATAGCTTGTGCGACACATGAAAGCAAAATTTCGAGGTGAAAACGGCAAATTATGTTTGCTTAAGTGGAATCACGTTGATGTTATTTCCTGGAAAGCCAAAAAAAGGCTTAACGTCCTTTACCGAACGTGCAGGGACATCAATCATATTAATACAAAGAAATTACTTTATATTGCTTGGGTTCGTTCGCGCCTTGAATATGCTAGCGTGGTATGGTCACCTCATACCAAACGAAACATCAACAACTTAGAACAAGTTCAACGCAGGGCTACAAGATTCATTCTTGGAAGGGATTATTCTGAGTACGAGCGCCTTAGTAAGTTAAATTTATTACCTTTGAAGTATCGTAGGGAAATTAACGATTTAGTTTTCTTTTTTAAGTCTCTTAAGAATATATACAAATTAAACATTTTCGATTATGTATCTTTTCGTTCTTGTACTAAACCGCTTAGAAATGTTGATCATTTAACGCTTGATGTCCCTTTCAGCAGGACTGATGTCTTTAAGAATTCGTTTTTTGTTCGGATCTGTCTTCTGTGGAACGATTTACCGCTTAGTATAAGAGAATCAAATGCCTTGTCAATCTTCCATAAGAATTTGATGACCTTTTATTATGATAAGTATAATGTTGATTTTTTTTAAACTTTACATTGAATTTTACCTAATCATTGATCCATTTATGGTAACTTTTGAGATAATCTTATTTCTTAATTAATTCTATAGATTTTTTATGATGTAAAATAGGTGGCTTATTTTTAAGGAGTCTGGTACTCTGTTTTAAGCTTACCTCAGACTGAATGGTTGATTTGATTTGATTGTAAATCTGAATATTGATTAAATTAAATTAAAAATTAAATTGAAAGAATTATTTTATCAAAGAGGTGCACTTTAAGAACCTGTAGGCTGAAATGTGACCAATTAACTACCTAACCCTTCAGACAGACAAATAAAGCATAATTCATTGTATCATGCCGTGAATCTTCGAAAAAAACCCGGGTTTTTCGGTCCCGTCAATCATCTGATTGGGGGCGGGGTTATGCAAATCACAATGCAACTCGTTCTGATTGGGCTATTTGCATAACCCGCCCCCAATCAGATGATTGGCGGAACAGAAAAACCCAAAATCTCTTTCAAGTTTGCAAAACAAGCAGTGCAATACAACGAATTTGGCTGTAAGGGACATCAGGAGGATACAGTAGAGTCCAGATGCTAAGTAGTTAAGTTGCACTCGTCAGACCCGGGTTACAAGTCCAGCGCCCTAACCACTCGACCATGCTGACCCGCTCCCCCTGTCATATAATGCCTTCATTAACTAATGATTACTGACCTCTATTAGATGGTGGTCCCTACTTGAATTTAAGATAGGGTAAACTAGCCAGATGACAGTGAGTCTACTTTTCAGATCCCATTCCTCAATTGTTGTACACAAGTGAAACATCCAGTAAGCCATGCCATGAGCCATTGCTGCCGGGAACAGCTGCAGTGGAAGTTGATATACTAAAGGACGCCAATACAAAGGCATCTGAGGACAAAGCGAACCAGAATATGCCTGAACTGAAGACAGTTCACAGTTCTCCTAGGAGCTCAGATGTATTGTTACTTGATGGACTGGGTAAAATGGTTGACCATGAAAAACAAAGAAGTGGCGATGGCTCTCAGATGAAGGAAGAAAATCTTGAAAGTGACGCTGGTATCGTCCACAACCAGGATGAACGACTGAAGTCACAGATCAAGGGAAACATAAATGGTGATCTACCGAATAACACTGAGGCAGAGGAAGGTGTGACAGCGATTCAGAACAAAGACCTGCACGCTTGTATGTCATTACAATGTGACCAGATCACTAAAGAGGTGCAGTTTGATGGTGCTGAGGGAATAAACAGAGCAACACAGAGCAACTGCAAAGACGTAACGTTATCTCCACACAGAAACCAAACGGATGAAACAGCAGAAATTTGTGAGGTTGCATCCAAGCTTCGGTTCCAGTCTGATATAGCAGAGAAACAGCATTGTACACTTGTATCATCTGTAAAGCATTTATCCTCTTTGAATGGGGAAATCCGTGATGAAGTGTTGAATAAACTGCAAGATTTGAATTTTGATGCGCACACGGAATTGAGGAGTTTAAACCCAGGGTATTCAACTTATTTCCTTACTGATGCCAGAAATGAAAAGGATGGAAGCCAGGAGAAGCACACTGTTGATTGTGAATTGACTGCACTTTCTACAGACGAAAGGGATTTGTCTGAAACTCTAATAAAAGAAGAGAGTTTAAGCAGCCAAAATGGAAGCTCTGAAAGCACTTACCTAATTACTGAGGAACTAAATGGTGGTGAATATGAGGCAGTGCACAGTACATCCGAGGACGAGTACAACGAAAGGGATAATTTGCCTTCTGTTGAAGAATTTGAAAGAGATTTTGAGAAGTACATGGGAAACTTTTCCAGTATGGATCATTTCGATGAACGCTCGTCAAACGCAAGTGAACTGGAAGATGAGGTACATGAAAGCGATACTGAAGCCAACCTGGATGCCATTGAGATAACGAGAGAAAGCTTAAACGAGATATCATCAGATACTGGGCAATCCTTGATCTCAGGTGATACATGCAATGATAGTGTACATGAAGAAGACAGTGCTTTTGGCACTCATGTTGGAAGCAATAGCAGTAGTAAAAGAGAAACTGCAGGATCTGCTACATCTCCTCAACGCCTTTATGCTGTCCCAGGAAAATGCAATCAGACTTCGTACCATGAACTTCAAGATAACACTTCTGCTAACTACCGGCATTACTGCAACCAGCTGAACCTCTACCAAGACGATAGATGTTGTGCAGATTATTATCACGATGAATCTGTTTCTGCTGTCAATTCAAATTTGCCGTATGGTTATTGGGATGAATGCTGTGTGCACAATGGCAGGTACAGTCAACACCGTCGTGATAACTATCCTCATTATGGGACCTGTGCAGCTGATTGGTCAGCCAATGGACAAAGACAATCATTCCCTGCAAGTTCACAACAGCATTTTGACCAATCATGTGGTGATATTAGATGTTATCAGGACAGCCTCTGGAATATAAGCTGGTATAATGCTTATCATAGACAAAACAGCTGTATCATGCAGTTTGTTGCTTTTAGCAGGAGTGGAATAAGGTTTTAATGGTGACTGTGTATTCACGATTGCAGAGAGTGGCGCAGTAGGATAAGAGAAGCATGTGCCTGAGTTAGCCTTGAAAATCTTAAGCCTTGGCCAAACGGACTCGCAAGTAGTCGCAAGTAGCCGCAAGGTGAACTTGCATACAGACTTGCGTTGGGTGGCCAAACGGACTCGCAAGTTTCCTTCTAAGTACACGTAACTTGCTATAACAACGAATGGACGTCACTCAACCCTTGCGTTGACTTGGCTTGGTGGTCAAACGGTGAAAAACTTGCGTCGACTTGCGTGCAAATTTTATTTATTATTTTATTTATTCAAACACTTACAACTTAGTTTCGGTACATAATAATCAATAAAGCGCATACACAACAAGTAATATTAATAATAATAATAATAATAAATCGGTAAACGCGCCCACACGCACACACACATACATACCAGTAAGTACGCCAGCTTTAGCTTGATCTCGACCGAAGTGAGTGCAAGTCAACACAAGTGCACGCAAGTCCTGGCCAGCCGGAATGGCAAGTAGACCCAAGTTTCAAACTTTCGTCAACTTGCGATTCCGTTTGGCCAAGGCTTTAAGGCTCAAAATCAGCTCTAACTGAGCATACAGTTTAGATGTTATGATAGGACGTGAAGTCGAATGGTTACGCATCGCCATTGTGTGATGGTGGTTGGCTGTGATTGCTGCGTTTCGATCTTTATTATTCAGTCGACAAACTGTCCCCTCAGCAGTCCGCTGCTATACCGATCTCCCGTGTTGTTTCCTAATCATGGGATTCAAAGCTTCTGGGATTTCAACTGAATTCAGTTATCGCTTGGACTTATTTAGAACAAAGTGTTAAAGCAAAGTCTTACGTGGATAGGTTCTTGATGTTCAGTGAGTCTCAATAAATAAACTTAACTTCGCTCCAAAGTAAAATAGTAACCTGGGGTCCTTACCATTTACACGGAATATCCGGAAATTCTGGTTGGAAAATGAAATGGTACATACCATTCCATTTGGAACTTTTCAGAAATTATAGGCCATCGGCTTAATCAATGCACTTTTTTTTTTTCTTTTTGAGATTTCCAGTTGATACTGGTACGTTTTGTGATTGTCCATTTTGCGTTTGGACAAGCTGCAGCACTGAATATTTACACCTACAATTTCCACCCAGATGGAACGTGTAAATGGTAAGCGCCCCTGGTCTCAATGGCGTTGTCGACAAGGATGGATGTTGTATTTTCAATTAATTTTTATTTTATTTTAAGGATTAGCGGAATTGCTGGAAACGGGTAACACATTAGCACGCGGTAAAATCTCATCTTTAGTGATGCTAATTCAGTGGCCGAAAATGTAAACTGTTGCTATGGAAAAAGCAACCGAAAGCCGTGCAAAGTTATTAAACCTCGTTCTCAGATTAAAATAGTTCAATGGTAATTATTTTTTGTTAATACTTGATTAAAATTAATCGGAAAACTTTACGGAAAACCTAGAAGGATGCGTGAATTACATTTTTTCCGTATTATTATTCATTTTCGCGCGGACTTAATTTTGCAAAAAATATCAAGGCATATTTCACGAGTATTTCACATCGCGATGATGGGAGTAAAAAAAAATGCCATAGTATAATGCGCATTTTCCGCTTTGCACAAGCTACAATCTCGGACAGAATAAAAAGAGAAATAAAAACCCCCTCCCCCAAAATCGATGATGAATTTGCGCTCAACCCAAAATGTGCTTCCATCATCATCCATCAAATGGGGGGAGGGGTGGTCTAAATTTCTCATTTGAATTGTTCACGATTGTAGCTAGTGAATTGAAAGAAAATGATATACGTGAGTCGACTTTCATTCTTTAAAAATAACAACAACAACAATTTATTGACAAATTCAGATAGGTATAAGAAGCTTGTCCCGCAAATAGCCGCAAAGCTATTCGAGGCGGAACAAGACGAGCATGAGAACATCATAAAAAGCAAATAACAATGAATTACAAACATGCAACGGAAAACTTAACTTTACATAATAATGCGGGTTTGATTAAGCTATGCAACAAAATTAAAATAAATTACAGGTAATTTTATTATCATTAACATTGCAATCAAAAAGAGATGAAGAGGGAAAAGGAGAATCAGATTATACTAGCAAAAGAGAAGGACAAAAGTGGATCAGTTTTTCATTAGGTCAATTACCGTTTCCACTTCAATATAGGAGTCTACAGTTTGAAGTATGTCAAATAACTTTCCTTAAATCAGTTTTAAATGGAAATCGAGACTTCAACAGCAAACCTTCTTCCATGTTGTTGATATACTTGCAATTCTGTAAGGTGTAATCCCGTATAAGGCCCGCTTCAAACGTTGAACTTTTCATGCGCCGATGAGAAGTTCGACGTTTGAATTAATTAAATTCAATGAATTTGATTTGGGTCGACCCAACTATTAAATTCGACCGAGCCTTGGGTCGATCCAAATCAAATCGTCGAATTTAATTGATTCAAACGTCGAACTTCTCATGTGCCGAATCTAATGCATAAATTATTTCAATGTATTTTCGGAAAAACATAAAGAGTCGCATTTAATTCGACGCATTTAATTCGACCTCTGAATCAACGTCGAATTTTAATTTATTTGGGTCAACCCAAATAGGCATTTGATTCGGCGCATGAAAAGTTTGACGTTTGAACTGGGCCTAAGACAGGCTATTTTCCTTTTTGCAAAACTCAGGAACACACACTTTTCAATAACAGGATTGTTTCTCTCTGATCATTCGATTTTCTGATCACGCTAGTCCACGAGCGAGCTATAATATGATTGGCTAAATATGACAAAAATGGCTGGAATCTCGCGTGACAACTCTTATCGCTAAGAAAACAATAAAAATTTAAAATTAAACACAGCTGTAAACGAAGTGCAAAACAAATGCAACCGACCAAATTTTCCTCTTCTCTCCCCAGCTCCTGTCAAGGTCTGTGGGGGCAATGTTGTGCAATTTGATAGAATAGCTTCACTCTTGGACAAACCTGTTGAGAAAACAGACCTTCAAAGCCTTTCTGCGTGAACATTAACAATAACCAACTGAGTTTGAAAGCATCCCTCCCTCAAATCAGTGTTGTTTTCACCTCCTCAACGTCTCCCTAGAAACGACGCACATTGAATGGGGGATGGGGTGGGGGAGAGAAAGTGTTACAGTAATATAGTTGAGCCACACGTACTCTGGAAACTTCAAGTCACCTTTTTTCTCTTGAAGTTTTGTCCAAGATCATTGCTTGCAGGGCACTTATCAAGTAAATCCTTGTGCGCTGTACTCTAACCCTGAATCAGCCACTGGGCAGCAGTCTGTGCTCTGCATTCATCTGTGCTCAGGCACTGAACCCAGAACTTGTTTTCTCTGACCTTGAAAAAAATCTGTTTTTCGCTGACTGTGGCAACTCTGCAGGTGGTCAGCCCACCATTCAGGCTCCACCCAAACCAGAGATGTATAGTAGGACTGGTCACTCCACCAGAACCTATTTTACCTGATCTTTGTAATGTGTGTGTGTGTGGCTTCTTTAACATCTCCTTCAATTTTAAGTGCAGAGATGAAGGAAACAGGGCCCACGTCTTAACATCATTGTTCTATGATGCAATAGTCTGTACTGAGGCAGACACTGATCACACAGCCCCCCCCCCCCCCCCCCCGGAGAGTACACCCCTATATATAATTGCCTATACAGGGAGGCTCTGCCCGAAAGGGGTACATTTTTCTCGGTTCAGGTATATGAAAGGGTAGGGATTTCACGAGTCGAAGTATATGAAAGAGTAGGGAAATCTCCATCGAGGTATTTAAAAGGGCCTTTCATTAAAATAGTTCGAACACACATACCTTATGACTATACTGTTTTAATTTATTGAACTCCACATGAAAATGACAAGAAGACTTCCTGTTTTACGTATACGAAAGGGGTATTATTTGTCAATGGAGGGTATATGAAAGGGGTACCTTTTCTGTCAAAAATGGTATATAAAAGGGCAAGGGGTTGGACCTCGGGGCGGAGCCTCAACGCATTAAAATTGTTTTAGCACCCACTCCCCGGCACACAGCAAAGCTAGTTTTAACTATAGCTCTGGGGAAATGGGGGTACTCCCTATAATGGTCTATACGGGGATGCTCCGACTGAAAGGGGTACGTTTTTCACGCTTCAGGTATATGAAAGGGTAGGGATTTCACGAGTCGAAGTATATGAAAGGGTAGGGAAATCTGTCTTTCAGGTATTTAAAATGACAAGAAGAATTCCTGTTTTAGGTATACAAAAAGGGTACCGCTTGTCAATGGAAGGTATACTAAAGCGTACTAAATTTGTTTTAGAAACCCCCCCCCCCCCTCCCACCAGCACATAGCAGTTAGTTTTAACTATAGCTCCCGGGGGGGGGGGGTAGGGGTACTCCCTATAATGGCCTATACGGGGGAACTCCGCCTGAAAGGGGTACTATCAATGTTCTATGAGGCAGACACTGATCACACAGCCCCCCCCCCAACCCCCTCCCAAGGGGGTACACCCTATAATAGCCTATACAGGGAGGCTCCACCCGAAAGGAGTACATTTTTCTCGCTTCAGGTATATGAAAGGGTAGGGATTTCACGAGTCGAAGTATATGAAAGGGTAGGGAAATCTGTCTTTCAGGTATTTAAAGGGGCCTTTCATCAAAATATTTTGAACACATACCTTATGACTGTACTTTTTTAATTTATTGAACACTACATGAAAATGACAAGAAGACTTCCTGTTTTAGGTATACGAAAGGGGTATTATTTGTCAATGGAAGGTATACAAAACAGGTACCTTTTCTGTCAAAAATGGTATATAAAAGAGTAAGGGGTCGGACCTCGGGGATAGACTCCCTGGGGCTATGGCTTGGCAGCTATCACCTCCTTCAAATACTTTTTAAATAAAATACTACTTAAAGAAATCAACCAACAATACTTTATTCATATTCTCCTTTGTTGCCAATTTAAAAAGTAACCCTAAATAAAGTTCAAACAAACAAAATGCATTGATGCCAATAACTTCTGTTAATAATCTTTGACCTGACTGGTCCAAAACTACCAGTTATTAAATAAAATAGCTGCTTTGTACTTTTAAAACTCTAAATAATGGGAATTTTTTTACATATAATCAATGTAAGTATTTAATACTAAAATGTATGCAAAATTTCAAACAAAATAATAATTAACAGAAAAGAAACCTGAATGCATATATTGGATAAATTTGTACCTCACACAAAGTCCTTTTTACATGTCACAGTAGACTGCAGGCGATCTTGTTTTTTTTCCTCAAATCATTGACGCAAACAGACAATAATTATAATAATGCAAATTAGACAAGAGAACGAGGAGTCACTACATCTATCACAGCCCCTCGCAGCTTTGCAGATTCAATGTGCACTACAGAACTACTGTAGAAGAAAGAGATTGCTTTATACAGTCTAATGTCACAGTAACATCTATCCAGACATGTCTTGACAATAAAATGGAATGCTTCTCAACAAGTTCAATGATGCAATAAATAATTATAGCAATAACACATGTAACGCTGTGTACTTTAAGATAAGTATATATACCTTTAGGCTACAATATATTTTTTAATTGATGGGTTTGCTGTGAAAAGATGATTTAGCGTAACTCCAAATCCCTCTTAATTTGCCCTTTGTGATATGAAGGCCTAGATTCAGCAAATTATTACATTAGTGTATGACTTCAGCCAACAATTTATTATTAAAGCCCTGAAACAGAAGAAAGCATACAAGTACATGCACCCCTGGGGGAGGGGGTGGAATTGGGTCTGTATTTTAGAAGTCCAAGTTACTACTTCATCATTAGGTACATGACAGGACCATCAACGAAATCCCTTCTCAAATATGTTTACGCCAACCATGTACGTGAAATAGGTCTGAAGTTGGGTAGGGAAAATTGCAGATTTTGGTCTGAAGGAGGGTAAGGGTTTCAGGAAGCAGTCCCCGGGCGTGCATCACATATTATTTTCTTTCTTTCCTTTTTTTTCTTTCGCAAAAATCACAAGGTAATTCCTTGAATTCTAGTCTTCAGGCCAGAAAATAAGTACTGATCTTCATAAAGCCCAGGCAATTACCACTAAAGTGGAGTGGTTTTAGATAGATTTGGTTTTTGAGGTCAAAGTGCAACATGCCTGTTTTCCAGCCAACCCTTAAAATGTAATATTTATCTCTATAGTGCAACATTGCAAGTTACATTCATCACAATGTACAATATGTAATTATTATTAATAGCATATTGCTGTACAAAATGTTGTTAAAAGCTAGTGCAACAATTTAACAGGTTGTGACACTACAATCAGTGTTCCAGTGGTTCAATGTATTTGCTAGTTTCTTACTATAGACAAAATGCAATGTGATTCATAAATAAAGTACTTAGTTTGCAGCTACAGTATTGCATGCAGTGGCATTTGTTGTCACTGCATGCACTACAAGTGGCATAAGATAACAATTTAAGTTAACAGTGCATTCACTGTCCATATTATAATAGGAAAAGTGAACTTGCCAGGATGACACTTTTATAATGGCCAGCCTACATGTAATAACAGACAAACCTTCAAATTTCACAATAAGGACTCTAGAAACATGTTAAAAAACCAAACTCTATCACACCTTGAGATGCAACTTTACAAAAGATAGAAGCAAACTCATAACTGAAGAGTCAGCTGGAACAACATCCAAAGTGACATTTCCAGTGTTTTTTTATTTTGCTCCAAATCGGTTGAATTTTTGTATGTGGCCTCCTTGTGGCTCATAGAACAGCATTCCTTCATTTTTTTTTTTTTTTTTTGCTGGATTTGCTTTTGTTTTCAAGAAAAACAAGCCCCAAAACTCCAGTTGGTGTCATTGAAAGTTGACAAAGAATTTCAGCTTGGCTGGTTTCTTTTGCCGGTTTACTTGTCAATGAGCACTTCCAATGAAGCAGATGGGAGTTTTTGGGCTTGTTTTTCTCAAAAATGAAAGCAAATCCAGCAAAAAAAAAAAGGAGGGAATGCTGCTCTATGAACCACAAGGAAGCAAAATAAAAAAGCACCGAAAAAAGTCACTTTGCCGGAGGTTTTTCCAGCGGGCTCTTCAATTTATTTTGCAGTTGGCAGAATTGTTAAACAGTGAAGCCAGGTGCATGGATTGAGTTACAATATAGGTGGAGATGCAAGGAAAATGTGAGTGGTGATTTGAAAATGCTTGCATTTGTTGCTCCACAACATGTGTCTGCAAGTCTGGTGTGCTGCTGAAAATCTACAGTCATGTATCTGCACCCCCACTGCATTCACCGGACCTCACTTCAACATGCAGTACCATTAAGCTAGCGATTCATTTCCCACAATTTAAGTATCATTTGTTATGAAGAACGGCCATTTTTCTCCCAATGGGGCTGACGAGTGTGGAGGTGGGCTCCCAAACGCTTCAACAACTCTCACTTTCCTGAGTATCTTCTGCGGCAATGAAAAATACAAATTCTCAAGAAGTCAAGAACCAAATGGCGCCATTAAAGTAGAAAACTACTGTCTGACGTCTCTCAATCTGTTACTCTTAAACTTAACATTTTATGCCCAGTTTCAATGCTTTTAACCATTAAATTTTGATACAGTGAGCAAATGCTTACGAAATCAATCAAAATCTATACGATCAGTTTAACACTCTACAATAAACTTGTAGTTCATTGACTAACCACAGCCACACAATTTAGTCTGCACTTGTCTTGAATTTAAAATCAGGTCACCGTCCATTTCACTGGCTTGAAGTTGAGGTCCATTCTCATAACGGTCTTTCAGTTCTCTAGCCACACTTATGAATGCATTTTCAATATTTGTTGCATCCTGTTGGTGGGAGTAAACTTGTTAGTAATAGCACATCATGGAACGTTTTTTTTTTATTTATCACATGTGGGGTAAAATTACTGAATGCTGATTGGTTCAAGAGGGCATGACTTAACTTAATCCTGATTAGCGGAGCCCATCATCAGCAGTGAGTTGGTTTCCTGCTTAAAATTGGTTTTGAAAAGAAGTCCAGAAATGCAAAGCATCTGATTTTGATCTACACGAGGCTCACAGTGAAATGCACGGGTGCTTTTTAGTAAAATGGAAAGAAGATTTTTTTATCCATAGTCTTGGTTGACAGCCTGAACATGTTGAGTCGAGGAAGCTCAGGTGTGCACATTGTGTGGAATATAAATTTATTGTGGTCATTGACTAAAGTTCATTTCTTCATTTTGCATTGGTCACTTTTTAATTATTAGAATCAGGGACATATGACAATTATTTCATTCATTAAGACAAATAACCTGAAGCACCATTTTTCCCTGCAAGTAATTGATCAGAGCTTGCTTTAATGAGGTAATTCCTCTGAAATAAGAGTGACAATAGATTTTTGTTCAAACCTTGCCCACCGAATATTTATTATTATATGAGAACTGGGGTATACCCAAGCTCATTTAGGAGCTGTGAGGCATTGAAAATGCCCCATTTTGGTATTATTTGATGCTTATTGCAAGAATGTTATTCAAGTTTAATTGTAAAATCTTTGTGAACCAAGTCACGAGAACACACATTAAACTACAGTCCATACATTATATTGGACACAAATAAACATTTTAAGGTTGATTTAGACAGGAAGTTGAATCTGTGATTAAAATTTTGAACCAAATTCCTTGACATGCAAATAGAAAAGAACTGCAAATAGAAAAGCTAGACCACAGTGTACAGTACCGCTCAAATGTAAGTTACCACCTCTCGTCTCGTTTCTCGCGAGACGAGTCTCGTTTCTCGCGACACGAGTCTCGTTTCCTGCGAGGCGCGTCTCGTTTCTCGCGAGAAGGTTCTCGTTTCTCTCGAGAATCACTGAAGCGTTCAGTATGGAATATATTACTCGTAAGAAGCCGGTTCCCACATAAAGGTCGCTATGAAAGTGATGGAACCGACCGACCAGACGATAAAAAAAGACACTTCACGGCAATTGTTGGCGAGCTTGAAAATTATTTCGATATCTCTCGTTCTATTTGGCACAATTGGATGATTCAAACGCTGAAATAGTCCAAATTTACAGAAAAAGTGTTTAATCGAAGTTTTTATGATGCGCCGTTAACATTCATTTAATTTTTGACAGGGAAAAGTTTGCCCTCTGCGCGCGCTGGCGAGACAATCGAGAAAGCTCTTTGAAATTTCACTGCAAGCCGGCGAGCTTTGAAAAGTATTCGATATCGCTGGTTCTATTTGGCACAATTGGATGATTCAAACGCTGAAATGGTCCAAATTTACAGAAAAAGTATTTTATCGAAATTCTTACGATGCACCGTTAAAATTCATTTAATTTTTGACAGGGAAAAGTTTGCTCTCGGCTCGCACTGGCAAGACAGAAAGCTCTTTGAAATTTCACGGCATGCCGGCGAGCTTTGAAAAGTATTCGATATCTCTGGTTCTATTTTGCAGAATTGGATGCTTCTAACGCTGAAATAGTCCAAATTTATAGAAAAAGTGTTTTATTGAAGTTCTTGCGATGCGCCGTTAAAATTCATTTAATTTTTGACAGGGAAAAGGTTGCCCTCTGCACGCGCTGGCGAGACAATCGAGATTTCACGGCAAGCCGGCTATGGGGCGCCGATTGTAAAAAAAATTATTTACCTTAATTTTGTCATTTTTTTCATTATTTAATAAATAAAGTTTTATGATATGATACCACACAATACGCCAGAATGTATTTCATATAAATTCATATTATTTGATGTCATGGCTTTATTATTTGATATAATAAATCATGATTTCATTTCATGCGTTTATGATTTGATATAAGAAACCATGATTTCAAATCATGCGTTTATGATTTCATATTATAAATCCTGATTTCAAATCATGCGTGTATGATTTCATATAAAAAATTCTGATTTCAAATCAAGCGTTTATGATTTGATATAAGAAATCATGATTTCAAATCATGCGTTTATGATCTGATATAAGAAATCGTGATTTCAAATCATACGTTTATGATTTGATATAAGAAATCCTGATTTCAAATCATGCGTGTACGATTTGAAATCACGACTTCCTGATTTAAATATATCTTTCATATTTGATATCAGGAATCGTGATTTAACTTAATAAGTATGATTTAACTTAATACATGATTGGTGCGAGCCCATGTGACAAGTCACAAGACTATCCATTGCGCGGGAAAACGCAAACATGGCGGACGAACTGTCAAGGTCAATTGCTTCTGCCGTAACCCAGGCAGTTGAAAGGGCGGTCGAGGAGGCTCTATCACGACTTCCAAGTCAGGGAATGACTTCTACCAGCTTAAGCTCCAACTCAAATCCGAACCCGATCTCGACCTCGATCTCCACATTGAGCTCAACTTCAACTTCTCAACAGGTATGTACGTGTGCTCCCCTGCAAACTATCATTGTGTCGCGTGTGGTATTTAATCGATAATTAATATTTGGCCATTTTCATTTTTTTTTCTGTCTTACTGTTGTCCTTGATGCTGGTTCCCTGTGGGTTGCTTGTTGTTCGAGTAGCTATATAAAAGGTACGTTAGGAAGGAAAATTCCCCGGCCTTTATACATTTTATATTTACCCGTTGCGTGACTTTGTTGATACTTGATAGTCGCCAAGTTATCGCTCTTCAACAACTTGCGAAACCCTACAACTGACAACTGTGTTGAATTGCGTCATACATAGCTGCAATTTACAAAGGTGTTATGTAATGTTGAAAAAGGCAAATGATATTTTTAGGGCAGCAGGGTTGGCGAAGTGGTGGCAGCACTCGCTTTTCAACAATGTGTCCAGGGTTCGATTCCCGGATCCGGCGTCACAAGTGGGCTGAGTTTGTTAGTTCTCTACTCTGTTCCTAGAGGTTTTTATTCGGGTTTTCCCCTCTCCTCGAAAACCATCACCTGTGAGCACTTGTCCTCCTCTAGAACGATTACAGACTTTAATAAAGTGATCAAGTGTTTGGTTGTTCATTTGTAGAATCGAAGGACTACAACATTGGAGAGGCGACCTCCACTTCCGACAGTTTTTCGTGACACGACAGGATGTCTGCCACCGCCAACTAAACGAAAAAGACCGAGTAATACACCAAGGCCCGTGAAAATTTATAACAAAGACATAATCTGCCTTCCCCATCAGCTTGGCGACAATGTCTTCATTCCGATTCCCCGCGGAGAAAAAAGGGCAAAGTTGGCGGAAATGGGCCTTATCGGGAAAATAGCATTACAATCGGTATGGCAAGCTGCACAGGTAGAGGCAGAAGTCAGCAGCGTTTTCGCCTCGGCCTTTGGCTTGTCTCAGGGCGAAGTATTACCTTATATTTACTTGAGGTACCACACTCACAAGGTTTTCTGTAGCCTTCGAAAGTAGACGGGTTTCCTGCCGTTGTTTCACGCCGCTGGAAAATACAGGTGGTGCGAAATAACGACCGGAAATTCGTCTGTCTTCGCTGGCTAGGTTTTGTGCTGTTAACAACTGTCTAATGTGTTCAAATTGACTGATGGCTTTGTTCACCTTTTTTTGCCTCAGCACTATGCCGGGAACCAAAAAGTTAACCATCCCACACACGTCGAGTTCTTTTCAATGGAACGCTCCCGAGGTTGTCTCTCTGTGCTCACAGGGATCTCTATACATAATGGCAAAGAGACTTCCCTTGATGTGGCCGGGTGAAAATGTAGGTTACTATTATTACTTCTTTCTTCTTTGGCCCCACCCCGAAGAAATGTATTGCGTTTTAGCATAGGCGATTTTAGATAACTGAGAATTTCTCTAATGATGTTCCTTTCATACTTGACACACACACACACAACAAAGACGAAATAGAAAAGAGGTGCTGTAAACACTCTCTTATAACGAGTACTGTACATGGAATGTCCATATCAAACAATATGGCTTCTTACCACGTTCATCCATTTCTCAACTTAAGGCTGACCCATACCAGCTTACCATATACGACAGTATGCCCGATTTGCCACCTCCACTGGAAATGGCGGATACTACGGGTACACGGACCACTACCGGCACCACAAGCACAGCAAGCCCTGCAAGCAGCGTAAGCACTTCAAGTTCCATCAGCACAATAAGCAATGCAAGTACTCAAAGTACAACAGGAGGTAGAAGCACTACAAGCGCTGCGACAATTCAAAGTGAGCCAGGTTCTTACAGGTAAATACTATTTCCGTACATGCTTAGGTGTACTGCAGAATTATTTCCGGATTTCCTTTTTTTATTACTGGGAGAAAACCAATCAAACCTAAGATTACTTTTAACATTGAACAAACCATTACATATCTGTTTGAGTGGTTTTCTCACAAGAAAAAATACGCTATCCCGAAGTAATTCTATCAAGTTGTCATTGAACTGATTTCACAGTTGAAACAGTATTCAATCTCTGTAAAATTAGCTAATAGGTATTATCTTTGTTTTTTCTAGCGACTCTCGATTGTGCATCGATCTATTTCGACACTCCCAACTAGTTAAACGACGTTTTTTGTACATATCTGCGATTTATTTTGGTCACTGTTGCTTTTGTTATTGTAGCTCCTATGTCACACTACTTGACGAAGACCCTTTTCCATACATCAGTGACGAGGACGAGGAGTATCAACGGGACGTAATGCTGGCACTGGAACTTAGCACAAGGTAACTCTTGTGACTATTTTAACATACGGACTATGTCGGTAAACTCCGGTACTTGAATATTTAACAATTCTTCACCGAAGTGGAGGTGAATAGTGGTGGATATTTACCAAGCCGCGAAGCGACGAGGTAAATATCCACCACTTGCACCTACAGTGAGGTGAATAATTGTTTTAGTATATACCACACAAGCTGAATAATTGGCGGACCAAAACATTACTTTATGTTTGACAATATACCGAAAAGCAGTCGGTGATCTCGCGCGCCGGCCGCTCGGATGTGAATAGTACTTGCTAATCACCTCCGAATTAACCAATAAGAGCGCGCGAAAATTAAAGCACTATTCAATTGTGTGGTATCTACTAAAATATATTATTGTTGATATTATGAGTGCCTGGTTATTATTCAGTTTGGTTATGTTCAGTTTGTATGTTCGTGATTGATATATAGTTGTTGATTTTTCAATACGTCACAGAGACAGCAGTCCTGGTCGTGACCTGGAGGAAATATTGCGGGACTTGAGAACAGCTCGAGTCAATACTGAGGGGAGAACCATCGTGAACGTAAGGCGCCGTCACATCTGGGAAGATTCCTGCCGATGTTTGCAGAGAAAACGTTTCAGTCCCAGCTCGATCATTTCCGTCTGTTTTGCGGACGATTTTGGGAACAGCGAAGGTGCCGTTGACATTGGTGGGCCTCGCAGGGAATTTCTTCGTTTGCTGGTAAAGGCAGCGAATGAACATTCTGGGATTTTTGGTGGACCGGCACATAGGCGCGTTCTCGTGCCCAACTCAAACGGTAAATTTTATTTTGTACTCATAACGTAGAGTAATCCTATTACTTTGGTTTATGCACGTCGTGTCGGAAGGTAACTCGTTAACCCATTTTTCTAGCAAGGGAAAAGGGACACTATCGCCTCGTGGGTGTAATTTTGGCCTGGTCGCTTGTACATGGAGGCCCCGGTGGCAACTTCTTGAGCCCAACTCTGTACCACGCCATAGCACACGGTGTCGACTTCACTAAGCCAGACCTCGACGATATCCACGATAATCAGTTGTCGGACTCCTTGTCAAAGGTGAAACTAAATAAATGTTGTACAACTACAAAATCAAAATACCTACGCAAAGTACCACTTGTGACACTTTTAACCTGTGGATTTGGTAATATGTTATGACCGGCCGTGCATGAAAGCTTCGCGTTTAAAAGGAAAAATAATGGGGAAGGAGGAGAGAGAGGGAGGGAGAGAGAGAGAGAGGGAGAGAGAGAGAGGGAGAGAGAGAGAGGGAGAGAGAGTCGCCACTATTAGGCCATTGAAATTATAACTCTTTATTTTTGTCCGTGTGATACTGTTTCTTAGGGTTTTTGTTATTTCTCAGCCGTTTCAATTACCCATTGGCAATCTTGGAAACAAAGGATCACTATTACTAAATCACGATGAAATACCGGTGGTTTGTTTGTTTGTTTTTTTTTTTTTTTGTAGATAGCAACCGCAGACGACATTGACGGGCTCAACGCTGTTTTGCATGATGTTGGTGTTCAGGAAATTTTGGTTGCACTAGGGTCCAAGACACAAGCAACAAATTTTGCTGAAAAGAACCATTTCATTAACATAATTGCTCGTCACGTCCTTTTGGATAGGGTGCGATACCTTTTAGAAGAGCTAATAGATGGTTTACGCACATTGGGGGTATTCGAAAAAATAAAAGAAAATCCCAGAGAATTCGCGAAATGTCTGTGCCGTGACAACACACCACTAACGGCGGAAATGGTGGACGCCTTGTTCCACATCGACTATGCGCAACCAGGATCAAACCGTTACGCGGCCCAGCAGAGGGCAATTGTTTACTGGAAAGATTATCTTCAAGACTGTGAAGGTAAGTTGCCATACAATATGGTAAGTTGCTTGCAACATTGCAATACATCTATTATTATTTAGCGTAAGTAAAAGCATGCAGTTACACTAGTTCATAGAGTAAATTCAGCGCAGATTTGGTTCACAAATTGTTCAGTGTTATGTCACGAAATCTATCCTACATGACAAGTGTCATATCGCAGTCTTTGTCGTACAATTTTACACGAAATATCTAATCACACAATAATAGAGTTTCGTTTCTCGGATTTCTTTCCAATGCAGTAGAACCTCTTCCTTGGGGCACCTCTTTTAAGAGGGAAAACGTTTGTCTCGGAAAAACGTATACGTAATCTTTGTATCTGTTACATGTACTTGTTTTCTATTAACAAGAGGACAGTTCAAGTGACGTGTTTGTACAAAGACTTCAAAACAGTATGACTAGGAAAGTTGGTTTCTTTACAGTTTGCCCATTCTTTCATTTACCTCCAACATACTATCTCTTATGATAATGAATCACTTTCCTGTAGCAAACGACGCGGAAGCTTCTATCGAAGAAGTGCTTGTGTTTGTGACTGGGGCAAGCAGACCACCACCACTGGGATTTGATGAACCCGCCACCATAACGTTTGCAGATGACGAGCCCTTTCCAATGGCCAATACGTGCTCCAATAATATCAGGCTACCAGTCTGCTATTCAGAGTTTGAAGAATTCAAACAAAAGATGGATTTTGCAATTAAAAATTCTCCTTGCTTTGGATACGCTTGAACACTCTATTTTGAGGAGGTTATTCTGTGTTAATGAAAAGTAAACGTGTATGTTTTGATTGGAAATATTATATTGATATACGTCATAACTGCAGTTAATTGTTGTATCACTGTGATGAATTTACTATGTTGAGTCCGTCCATGTGACGAGTGTCAGTTTTGCGGAGTTTTTTCACGGCACCTGAAATTAAGCTTAATTGTAAACAATTGCCGCCTTTTAATCCTATTGAGCCCAGACGGCTGTGAAGGGGAGGGGAGCGAAAGGAGGCGACATTTTTACAACATTTGACGAAACCAGGATGGGTTGATACACACCCCCTCACCCCACTTGGTTTCCAGTTAGTTTTCGAGCTTCAGTTATAGTAAACTTAATATTACGAGCTGTGACTAATGGCTACCTCTGGTTTGCGCTGTTACAAACCAGAAACAAAAAATGCAAAGTAAAATAAAGGGTTAACAAATTGCTATCTGCATCACGTTTAGTCATTGCTATCCTGCTGTTGCATAATTTCTCCCACCATTTGCACAACACGGCGGTAGAGATCTTTGGCGCTGGCCAAGGAGAGAGGGTCCACATTACGCTGCAGTTGGAGGTAAGATTCGTGGCTCAGAGGATTAGTTGTATCAGGAACTTGAACGTGAGGAAGAGTTTGGCTTGACATCAAATCTCGGACGTTCATACCACGCCAAGCGTCGTCAGAAGACCTGCCTTCTCTGAAGGCAGTAAGATGGAGATTTAACCAAAACAACTGAGCCGGAGAATTGTTCCTCTCTGTTGACACACCATGATTGTTATGCGCATCAGTGAATTCTGTCAGTCTCCGGTTTATTCTTGGTAGGTATATGTACTGCAGGCAAAACATGTCTGTCTCGTTTAAAGGATCCAAAATCCCTTCTCTCTCTAGATCATAAAATTCTTCCTTGAAGCCACTAAACACTTGTTCGTTAACGGCTCGATTGTGGCGCTCGATGCGCTGGTTATGTACGGAGCTGCCGACTACAACGGGTCTGGCTTCCTCGCCCCAGGCATTTATCATGTCGTTCCAGACAGCGACATTTTCCCCCCCATGATCCGTCCTGACTCGGAACGGACGTCCGTATTGTCACACTGCCTCTTGGTATAGAGAGAGTACCGTTGCAGCCCTGTTGTTTGCTGAACAGCGGGAAAATACAATGAGGCGATGAGGCCTTGCACCCTGCAGCAATTTCCTCGAACTCCTAAACGTTCTGGATCCGCTCCTGCTTGTATGTTTATATCGTATAATGCACATTACACAGTGTTCAATTAATGAAAGATATTTCACCTTGTGCCTTCATTTAACGAATGAGGTTGCTGTCCATTATTGGCCGTTGACAAAGAAACAGGTAATATGTCCTGAAACGGTAGTAAACATTTGACACTGATTTACCTTTTATCAGCTATCCCCCATATAAATAAAGTTCAATGAGAAGTTCGTATGTAGGGTTACGTTTCAAGTTGTTGAAGAGCGATAACTTGGCGACTGTCAACAAAGTCACGCAAAGGGTAAATATAAAATGTATAAAGGCCGGGGGATTTTCGTTCCTAACGCATCTTTAATATAGCTACTCGAACAACAAGCAATCCACAGGGAACCAGCATCAAGGACAACAGTAAGACAGAAAAAAAATGAAAATGGCCAAATATTAATTATCTATTAAATACCACACGCGACACAATGATAGTTTGCAGGCGAGCACACGTACATACCTGTTGAGAAGTTGAAGTTGAGCTCAATGTGGAGATCGAGGTCGAGATCGGGTTCGGATTTGAGGTGGAGCTTGAGCTTGTAGAAGTCATCCCCTGACTTGGAAGACGTGATAGAGCCTCCTCGACAGCCCTTTCAACTGCCTGGGTTACGGCAGAAGCAATTGACCTTGACAGTTCGTTCGCCATGTTTGCGTTTTCCCGCGCAATGGATAGTCTTGTGACTTGTCACATGGGCTCGCACCGATTATGTATTAAGTTAAATCATACTTATTAAGTTAAATCACGATTCCTGATATCAAATATGAAAGATATATTTAAATCAGGAAGTCGTGATTTCAAATCGTACACGCATGATTTGAAATCAGGATTTCTTATATCAAATCATAAACGTATGATTTGAAATCACGATTTCTTATATCAGATCATAAACGCATGATTTGAAATCATGATTTCTTATATCAAATCATAAACGCTTGATTTGAAATCAGAATTTTTTTTATGAAATCATACACGCATGATTTGAAATCAGGATTTACGATATGAAATCATAAACGCATGATTTGAAATCATGGTTTCTTATATCAAATCATAAACGCATGAAATGAAATCATGATTTATTATATCAAATAATAAAGCCATGACATCAAATAATATGAATTTATATGAAATACATTCTGGCGTATTGTGTGGTATCATATCATAAAACTTTATTTATTAAATAATGAAAAAAATGACAAAATTAAGGTAAATAATTTTTTTTACAATCGGCGCCCCATAGCCGGCGAGCTTCGAAAAGTATTCGATATCTCTGGTTCTATTTGGCAGAATTGGATGATTCAAACGCTGAAATAGTCCAAATTTACAGAAATAGTGTTTTATCGAAGTTCTTACGATGCGCCGTTAAAAGAGTCTTAAAATTCATTTAATTTTTGACAGGGAAAAGTTTGCTCTCGGCTCGCACTGGCAAGACAGAAAGCTCTTTGAAATTTCACGGCATGCCGGCGAGCTTTGAAAGTTATTTCGATATCTCTGGTTCTATTTGGCACAATTGGATGATTCAAACGCTGAAATAGTCCAAATTTACAGAAAAAGTGTTTTTTCGAAGTTCTTACGATGCGCCGTTAACATTCATTTAATTATTGACAGGGAAAAGTTTGCCCTCTGCACGCGCTGGCGAGACAATCGAGAAAGCTCTTTGAAATTTCATGGCAAGCCGGCGAGCTTTGAAAAGTATTCGATATCTCTGGTTCTATTTGGCACAATTGGATGATTCAAACGCTGAAATAGTCCAAATTTACAGAAAAAGTGTTTCATCGAAGTTCTTACGATGCGCCATTAAAATTCATTTGATTTTTGACTGGGAAAAGTTTGCTCTCGGCCCGCAAACTCTTTGAAATTTCACGGAATGTCGGCGAGCTTTGTAAAATTCGATATCTCTGGTTCTATTTGGCAGAATTGGATGATTCAAACACGAAAATGGTCCATATTTAGAGAAAGAGAGTTTTGTCGAAGTTCTTGCGATGCGCCGTTTACATTCATCCAATTTTTGACAGGGTAAAGTTTGCTTTCGGCACGCGCCGACGACACAAAAGATCTTTGAAATTTCACGGCATGCCGGTAAGCTTTGAAAACTATTTCAATATTCCTGGTTTTGTTGTACATATGCGGATGATTCATTCGCTGAAATAGTCCAAATTTGCAGAAAGAAAACTTTTTCGAAGTTCTTACGATGCGCTGTCGAAACGTTTTTTCAGACCCCCGCAGAAAGCCCTGATCTGAACCCGATCGAGTTACTTTGGCACGAACTAAAGCATTTTCTTCGCACCATCGTATAACCCTCCACCAGAGATGAGCTGATCGGCGGGATAACACAATTTTGGCAGACAAGGATGACGGCTGAGAAGTGCACGACGTACATAAACCACTTGCAGAAGGTTGTGCCGATCGTGATTGAGCGAGAGGGCCGTGCGTCTGGACACTGATCTCAAAACCAGCTCTTTACAGAGCAACGCTAAAACGGCTCTTTTAGGAGCCACCACATCCATAAAAATCATGACCAACATGCATTTAGTGTGTCTTCTTAAAAATATTGTAAACTTTACGATAGCCAGTTTACCTCCCAGCTCACTTGTGCGAAGGTTAGATTTGCAAAAGAGAAAACAACAAATTGAACAGAGAATAAAACCCGTTTCAAGAGTAGTTTTAGTTGGCAGGTTTAGATTACGTGTTCGAAGCGTGACTTCGCATGTGAATAGTAGAACCAAATACAAAGTCAATCGAGGCTTCGCGTTCAAAAGCGTTGTGGCTTCACTTTGTGAATAAAAAGTTATCGCAGATTACGTGTTCGAAGCGTGGCTTCGCATGTCACTACGTGATCTAAATAATTATTAAATTAATCGAGGCTTCAATCTATACATGAGCGTGGCGGCGCCGATGTAGATATTCAGCGCGAAGTTTCATCTTTAACTCAGACGCACAGAAAACAAATGCCGATCAAGTCGATCAATACATGTAAAACAAAAATTGCCCACTGAGCGCTAAAAAATATCGAACTCCAGTCGCACATCTCCGATGCTTATCTCAAGGAAAAAATCAACGATACGACACATGTCTGCTCAACGATTTTCTCCACACACGACAATCCTTCCTGCGAGCAACCGTTAATACAGAAGCGGTACTTGCAGTGCACTCGCGAGAAACGAGAAATTTTTTGCGAGACAGTTCTCGTTTCCTGCGAGACGAGTCTCGTTTCTCTCGATACGAGTCTCGTTTCTCGCGATACGAGTCTCGTTTCTCGCGAGACGGTGGTAACTTACATTTGAGCGGTACTGTATCTGCTATTTTTTCTTATTTATTCACTTTTCAGCAATAGAAATTAGATAAGTCTCTTCTCAAACAACGCTTATGATTAGTTGATTACAATCACTGGAAAAAAAGGTGGGGTGCCCATGCTCATTGGTGAGCTACATCATTTAGCCATTCTTCAACTAACAGAGCTCAATTTGCAATGCAAATGTGAGGAATCACCTTAATCACATTTGCATCGTGCATCCTTACTGCGCATAATTTATGGCGTCATTTAGCGTGCGCTCAATTGCACTGACGCACATTGAAAACATGGCAGATTTGCCTTGTCTCTCTTGGCGTCACCGCTGACAGTTTGGTTTGACCGAGCCAAAAACGCCTAGGGATATGATAAATATTCAGTGGACAAAGTTTGAATGAAAATCTATTGTCACTTTTATTTTGGAGGAGTTACCTTAAGCATGTGAAAATCAACATAAAAATTATGTTATGCCATTATATTATGCTCTCATAATAATTCAACTCTAGTAACTAATTACTGCATACTTGCGACCAACATATTTGTGTAAACCTTTTACTTAAATAACAACTCAACTACAATATAATCATGATGTTGCCCTTCAAATTTATAGTGCATTTTTTCCTACCTTTGCTGATGCCTCTAAAGCATCAATCATCATGTAATGTGCTGCACATGACCTGGCTTCTTCAATGCTGACCTCACGGCATTCAGCAATGTCCGTTTTGTTCCCCACCAGTAATTTAATTACATTAGGAGGGGCGTATTTTTTAACATCTTCTGTCCATCGTACAACGTTCTTAAAAGTGTCTTTCTTTGTTATGTCATAAGTTATTATAACTGCATTAGCACTTCTGTAGTAGCTCTGAGTGATGGTCCTAAATCGTTCTTGTCCAGCTGTGTCCCACACTTGTAACTAAAACAAAACAGTAAGTTTGTGAAAGAACTTTTAATTATAGCCCATAATTTTACAGTTGTGTGCTGTCTGACCTAACTGGCTTTTGCATATGGAATAATTTTATATAGCAGTTAGGAGTTTCCTTAGTATGTTTGATTGATACAAGCTTCGCAGTCCCTGCTTTTTACTTGTATGTCATGTCATTCTTACCCAAGCAAGTAATTAACAGTTTACATGTAAATTAGGATTTCATCAAAACAATGACAACTCCATCCTTGTTAATTCCACTAAGAGGCCAGGTCAGCAGCTCACAGCTTTAAAATGTGCTATTACAGTGAAGATACAGTATAAAAATACTGTAATTACCTAATTTTATTAGCAAAAAATGTAGCAAATGTTTGTCAAGCTAATGTAATAATACTAATAATAATAATAATAATAATAATGATAAAAACCTTGAATGGATGTTCTCTGGTTAAAAATATTAAAAATTGCAAGCCTTCGACCACTAGAACTGTGGTCTTCAAAGGGCAAAAAGATGAATGAACTAAAAATTCAGAGAATATACACTGTATGGTGACAGAGATAAAAATGATAACAATGGAGTGAAATTAGGGATAAAAAGGTGATTAAGAATTTTTGTTAAAATAATAATTATTTTAACAAAAATTCTTAATCACCTTTTTATCCACCTTTTTATTATAGTATGCAATATTGGCCTGGAAGTGGGCAAGAGTTATTGTCTGCATTAGGCGTGGTGGAGGTGTGCCAAGATTCTAGAAATTTCCTGATGTGGAAATTTCCTTTGTCAATGATCGATCGCGATGCATTTTTGAAGACAATAAGTAAACGTGGTTGTGAGACCAAGCATGATTGGTAATTCTGGCGAAACAGGCAGATCCTTAATTTGCCACAAGGAAAAAAGAAGTCAACATATTCATTTTTATTTAATAGGAATAATCATTATGAAGACAGCGGCCAAAGGCTCCCGAGAATTGCCAATCATGCTTGGTCTCACTGAAATCTCAGTCAAATTTAACCAGTCCTGTAACATACATATATATACCTGACTGAAGAAACATTGTTGTGAGAAGAGTACTGCTAACTAGAAACCACAAATGATAGTCGACCCATTGGTTTTCTGCAGGGAGGTTTCTGAACTATACACTTACAGGGCTGTATTTGCATTTTAAGAGCTGTCTGCTTTCATTGAAGATCAGGTGGCGCATACCCAAAGTTTACTCCTAAGACTTGCATTTAAGGGCCATATGGCTGTATTTTCTTTTCTTTATGCATACTAGCTTATGAAGAAGTTGTAAACTACATCACATCCATTACTGCCCTTTATTAGTTAAGACCAACTTGGCTAGTTTCAAAAACAGCGTGGATAGTACAGTATCTACACTGTATCTGTTTTTACAAATATTTCTGTAATATGAGCCGCAGTGCCACAAGAAATTTTTTTTTTAATATCAATGGGCACTACTTTATTCCTCCCATAAATTTATTCCATATTGTCGCATAATTTGTTTATGTTTTATACCTTCTTCCGACAACGTTTCTTCAATAATTATTAGGTGTCATGTTCAGTGTATCTCTGGATTACCTGAGATAACAGGATCTTTTATTAAGGACAGTACTACCTAAAATACGAATAACAGCTGTACAGGAAACTAAATGAAAGGAGGACTGTGTTGTGAAACAAAACATATCTTTAAGGGTCTTCTCCCATGGAGGGCTTTTTGGTTAATGACCGTTCATACCACCCCTAAGGAAATCCTAAATTATTTAGCTTCCTAAATTCCTTCAAAACATTTACTTCCTGTGGGATCTTTACTGACTTTTCACAGGTCTGTGAAGAAGTGAGTTTGAGGATTGATATTTCCTGATTGCAAACATTTATATGTAGCTCAAAACAACAGTTTTGTCAAAATGTTTCACTCAACGTAAAGATTATTGGGATGATTTAATTATTAGGTGTAATGTTCAGTGTATCACCTCTATTATTACTGACATACATGGCACTTAATAACTTAGCACCTTCTTACATACATGTAAGTCAGCTTTTAGTCCGCTATAATCCACCAAGGAGTTTAAGATCTGCTGGAAAACATCTCTTGGAAGTCCCTAAAGCACATCTAAAAACTTATGGAGACAGAGCCTTCTCAGTCGCCACCCCTACGTTATGGAATTATTTGCCCTCTGAAATTAAGCTAAGTCCTTTGGTTCACATTAATTTAGTTTAAGTTATTATATATTTAGTTTAGATATTTATTTTATCATTGTTAAGCGGTATAGAGTTCTGTGTATATCTGCTATAATTATAAATGATGTTATTGTTATTATTATCATTATTATTATTATTATTATTATTATTATTATTATTTATTATTATTATTATTATATTAAAACCCCAACACTGTTTCCCTTGGGTCAAACAATGTAACATACACATATTTATAATGATATAACAGTTGAAGGGTTCTACATTGGAAAAAGCTATGGTACCGTTGTAAATTAAGTGACCATATTTTGATGTTTAAATCTTAACCTGTAGTAAGTTAACATTTGCTCCACTTTAGTAATCAACTTTTAAGCACACTCCCTAAATTAAAAGCATTGACCCATTAACTTTTTCTAAAAAATGCACTATTTTCTATTAACAAATGAATGATAGGTTCTTTTGTTTTCTGTTTGAATTAACACAAAAGAATTCAATCAAGCAACATTCCAGATGTTGCCCAGCTGTTGTTTTGCTTGCTTAAATTTAATACGGGATCAGGTTTGGTACTATAATATGTGGTCTGCAATGGTTCAATTTGAATTTCAACGCCTTTACCCTTTTCCATGTGCACCGTTCACTTTGATTTACCGTAGTTGCATTTCATTTAGTTGCATAGCGCATACAAAACTTGTAGCAAATATAACAAACTTGCTTTTTTCCACAGAAGGACCAAGCCCAAAACGGTTTGAAACATTAGTATAAAAATATGGCACTTTTCGTTTACTTCAAGTGAATACCTATATACTATTACATTTTTAAGCGCCATGCAGGAGTATTTTTCTGTTTTGTTTATGACCATTCAGTTGTGTAGATTGGTTGAAGATATCAACTACTGCATTCCAAAAGGCCCCAGATTTTCTCTTTTACAGTTTTAGCAGTAAAAAGTAAACCCCAAAAAATATAAACAAGAGGCTACAATTAGCCTAAACCCGGGCTTGCAAAAAACAGTATTGTATCCCTAACTTAGTGCTAAACAAAAGAATAGAGGGAAGTCTGTCTTTCTTACATTGCACGCATTGTGTTTAGCTTGTGTTGGAGTCTATTTCTTTAGACCCCTATCAACATCTAATATACAGCTCAACCATTGAGCACAATAATTATAACACTTGTAAAAAATATTTCTAAAAGAACAAGAAAAAGAGAAACAGAAAAAATAAAGCCCGTGATATTTTACACTAAAAGACATCGAACCCGGGTTAGCTGCGTCACAGGCAGGAACAATGACCTTTAGGCCACAGAGGTTTATCGTTATGCAAGATGATAAAAATAGTGTATTGATTCCAAAAAAAAAAAAACTAAGCACACTTGTTTTCGCTTTGATGGATAATTGTTTGAGAAAGGAAACGCTTATCGAACGATGTTGGACTTTTTCACATAAATGTGAATGGCGTCTCGGTGAAATGTGAGTAGAAAATTAATTAGCAGAGTGAAACTGTTTACAAATACGTCAATCCAGGGTCATTTGAAACACAAGAAAGGAACGTTTCTGGACAGTTTCAAGGGACGCTAGTACATTTGTAAAATATAATCGCTTATCATTCAAAAATTAAAGTCCAGAAATTGAGATATTGTGGCAAAATAGTAAATAAACTACCTGTCAAAGTCTCAGGGGTGTGTGATATCCCGTACTTGAGTTATTCAACAAAATGTACATCTCAATGGAGCGGATACGGGAACACGGCAGTCCATCTGGAGTTACATTTTGGTCATCTTAAAAGCTTTCTTCTCGCTGTTGAACTTGCAAACATTCGTATAGACACTTGTCTTAACATATTAGTTGTTCAGACTTCAAAGACACAAGGTGAATCGACGTTTTCCGATATGTGACAACAGGCATCATTCTTGCTGTTGATATGAGATTTACACTCGAATCACTCGGCCGTGAAAGGTCAAACTCCCTTTGTCTGTAGTCTCTAATTTTTGGCGCTCCCCTTGCGTCGTGTCTCCTTGCAACTTCGCGCGCGCACGTGCCCCCACAATCCGTCGCCAAAATTAGAGACTACTCACTGTCTACTGAAGCAGACACGGGGAAACACGGCAGTCCATCTGCCGTTAAGTTTACTCATGTTAAAAACTTTCTTCTCGCCGTTGAACTTCCAAAGATTCGCATAGACACTTCTCTTAACATATTGTTTGTTCAGACTTCAAAAGCTACAAGATGAATCGACATTTTCCCATACGTGACAACACGCATCACTGTTGTTAAAAATAGTTAGCGCTTGCGCAGAAACACCGGAAGTGCCATTTGTGGATGATACTCGACGACGAAAAAGAAGAACCGTCGGTAGTTTATGACCCGGGCGCCGCACGAGACGCGCGCAGCCCGGGTAACAAGCCATTGCTTATACATTCAAATGTCAAATGAAATGTTAAGTTTTTTCCCTAGTCTATGATTGTTGATGGACAAATTGAATTTCAATGCTTAATTCTGTTTAAAAGTCATTACTTCCCCATGTCTAACATATGCAGTTTCTGCCAGATCATTCGTAGTAAATTATGCATCCACTTGAACTAAGCATTTCACTGTTAAGTACAGCTAGGTACTGACTGTCACCAACAATATATTAACTTTAATTTATGAAAAACTTTTCTTGACAGACTAATGGCGAATAACTACATAACTTGTAGAAATGTACACAATACAGTGTATGATGGTACACTCTGTGTTTGTGGAATAGCCGGGACAGCTTTAATTTCGCTACATGCGGTGGTGAGGAAGGGTTGTTGCCCTAGCTTTCTTTCTCTCTTTTCTTAACTTTAGTCCTTTCACGGTGCTTACATGTCACGCCATAATTTTTTTACATACAAAGGGAAAGAGTCACGCATTCCACCCCAAAATATCCAAATATTCATCAATTACATTAATAACACCCTATCGAGAGCACAGTTACAGCGCCAGCAATTTTTTCATCACAGATCTGTATTTTTTTGGTAAGTTTTGCACAATTCTCATCAAACATTATACGAAGGATGCGTGCATCACTTTCAGTTTAAACGGTAAGCGTGGATCCCTCCATTGCTTTTGTTTATCTGTAATTTGTAAATAAACTTATTCCATTCGCTAAATACATATTTTGAGCTCATTTTGCAAATTACAGATTTCCATTTCACAAATTACAGATTTCCATTTTGCAAATTACAGATTTTCATTTCGCAAATTACAGATTTTCATTTCGCAAATTAGATTTTCATTTTGCAAATTACAGATTTTCATTTTGCAAATTACAGATTTCCATTTCGCAAATTACAGATTTTCATTTCGCAAATTACAGATTTTCATTTCATTTCGTTTCATTTCGTTTCGCAAATTACAGTAAGCCTCTATGACAAAATCCATTCCTGAAAGCTGAATGGCAAAAACCCATTTCAGGTATCATGCAGATAGTCAAAATGTGGAAAGGCATAATGGTAAAAGGTATCACGCAAATAGACAACGCAAAAAGGCATCACACAAACAGACATAACGCAAAAAGGTATAACGCGAAAAGGGATAACGCAAATAGGCATCACACAAGTAGGCATAATGCGAAAAGGCATCACGCAAGTAGGCATAACGCAAACAGGCATAACGCAAGTAGGCATAATGCGAAAAGTCATAATGCGAAAAGGCCTAACGCCAGTAGGCATACATATGTAACACGAAAAGGCATAACGCAAGTAGGCATAATGCAAAAAGGCATCACGCAAGTAGGCATAACGCAAAAAGGCATAATGCAAATAGGCATAACGCAAAAAGGGATAACATAAGTAGGCATAATGCGAAAAGGGATAATGCAAGTAGGCATAATGCGAAAAGGCATAACACAAAAAGACATAATGCAAGTAGGCATAACGCGAAAAGGCATAACGCAAATAGATATAACGTGGAAAGGCATAACGCAAATAGACATAACACAAAGAAAGGGCTGGGAGTAGGCCTGTCCCGATTGCGCTGGGCACTTTTTCAGCACTTTTTTTGAGTTTGCAGCACTATTTTACATTTCCAGCACTCTTAAGCACTTAATTGACTTTTGAGCATTTTTTCCGCTTTTTGGGAACCACTTCAGCACATTTTTCACGATGTTCCATATGTTAAATGCAAAATTTTGTCTTTGAAACATTTTCTCTATTACATCATGAATTCCATCTTGTCGCGTGACTGGCTGACTGTTGTCGTGGAAATGCACGAGCTATGGTTATTTTAACCGTGGGAACAGTCGATTTTGATTGGTTCGTGACTTCGTGTTTCTCAGAACTTTTAGCGCTCTTTTCTGTTCAGTGGGGCTTCTGACGAAAGCATTACAGTTGTAGCTCCACACTTGACTGATAATAAAGAGCTTTTGTTCGACAAACGTTATACTTTATGATCACATCAGTATTAGAAAATTGAGAGTTAAAAGTTTGATAAAACTAGGAATATGTATGAGCATCTGCTAGGAAATAATAAAAATCTGCAAGCAACTTATATGCACTATTTCTAAATTTAAGCACTTTTTATAAAAGTCGAGCACTATTTGAGCACTTTTTTGCCATGTTTTGAGCACTTTTTGGCATTTTTTTTCCAGCGCAATCAGGACAGGCCTAGTTGGGAGGGGAAAGGGGTCAGTAATTGCTGTTGAAAGCAAGACAAAATTAGCACTCGCAGAAACCCGTGCTGCTTATTAAGACTTCAGAGCTCTTTCAGAGCACATTCGTCAGTAGTGTTTTCATGTTATGCCTAATTGCGTTACGCCTTTTCGCGTTATAGCTATTTGCATTATGACTCTATTTGCATTATGGCTTTTTGCGTTGTCTATTTGCGTTATGCCTTTTCGCGTTATGCCTACTTGTGCTGTGCCTTTTCGCGTTATGCCTATTTGCATTATGCCTTTTCGCGTTATGCCTATTTGCGTTTATGACTTTTCACGTTATGCCTACTTGCGTTATGCCTATTTGCGTGATGCCTTTTCACGTTATGCCTACTTGCGTGATGCCTTTTTGCATTATGCCTATTTGCGTTATCCCTTTTCGCGTTTTACCCTTTTGCGTTATGCCTTTTGCATTATGCCTGTTTGTGTGATACCTTTCCACATTTTGACTATCCGCACGATACCTGAAACAGGTTTTTGCCATTCAGCTTTCAGGATTGCATTTTGTCATATATAATTTTTTTTGGGTGGGGTGCACACTAGGTGCACACTTATACCTAGAACAATACTTGAGCAACAGGCTTTCTATTGCACTTTACCAAGATCTTGACAAAGAATAACTAAACAATGTTGTAAGTGGAATATTGCCAATATTTAATAAATAATAAGTAAAATATTATAAAAGAAATGGCAAAGAATATGGTAATCGTAATGTATAATCACATAGCTTATGGCAGTAATAAAAATTCGTCTAGATCTGTGAGGTGATATCGGAAGTCAGCATATAAAAGCTATCAACATTTGCCAAATTATTATTTCCCATCCACAAGCAGTCTGCAAGCCTAGATTTACAAGGAACAAAGGTTACATAAATATGTGAGCATCAATATAAGAGCAATTTTCAACAGAAATTGGGCTATTGTAACAAAAAGTTAAAAAATTATACAGGGCCAATTAATGCTATTTTTAAATGCCTCTTTATAGCCGAAATACGTACGTACTGTACGTACGTAATCTACACAAGAAATCGGATGCTAAATAAAAAAAGAAATAACAAATTACTTGTAGATTTCAAGTGTTTTGGTTTATTTATGTTGCAATTTAATGTATATTTTCAGGGTAATTTTCCAACCAAACAATAAACACGTCTCTTATACGTTACGATTCTTTGTCGACTCTGTACGTCTTTTTCAAACAAAGTCTGGCACATTTTGTCATGGCGCTGAAAAATTTATTAAGGTTTGGTATTTTTACAGAGAAACGTCCGACGTTAATTGTGATACCTGCTATCAAATTAAAAGCTGTTTCTGAAAGGCCTTTCGCATATTTTATATTCATTGTTCGCGCGAAAGAGATCAAAATTATTATTAAAGCTTACGAGTCCAAGCAAAGAAGCTTTAGACAAAGCTACAGGTTACAAAAATGACTTGTAATTTTTACAATGTAAAATTTCTCTACGAATTTATGAAAATTATAAAACTATGCCTCAATTAAATTTGATTTCTTAGCTTTACGTTAGAACAAAAAAAAACTTGGGAAAAATTCAAACAAGTTTGCGGTTATAAAACGATCTTGCAAGCGTGGTATTAGCTATGCTCTTGTTTAGGCATGGAAATCAGAGCCCAACAAGCTATTTCGCCGCTAGTTCTTCATTTCACTATATCACACATTCACTTTCACTGTCACAAGTTTAAAAAAAATACCTACCTTGACCTTTTTCGAGTCAACATCCAATGTTTTCATGGTAAAATCAACCCCGATCGTGCTGCCGTGTCGCTCAACGAAAGTGCCTTTCTTGAAGCGCTGGACAATGCATGTTTTTCCCACGCCTGGGTCACCAATTAAAACAATTTTGAACAGGTAGTCGAAGGAATCATCTAGGTCGGCTGATTTCATCACATGAGAAGCGTTGTTCTGCAGAAAACTTAAAGGAAAATACACAGAGATCCAGGATGCTAAAAGCTACGAAATTTACATAATTTGCATTTTTTTTAGTTTCGTGTCCAGGCTCCTCTTCATGCACGGGCAAGGAAAAGGACTCTGGAATGGTTCGTATGCTAAGTCATTAGCATAATGCTAATTATTCCCTGGGGATTATGTTAATGAGTATATAAGGAGGAACACATCTTTACTGGTCACTCTACTCGAGGCCGCCGGACTTTTGGCTTCGCGCGTCAACTCAAACCCGGCTTCTGGACATGGAGCAGGTACCGATTCAGCCAGCCCCTGGGCAAGTACAACAAGCTGTTAATCCACTACCAGACGCTCCTCCTGCTCTACAGGTCGCTGAAAATCCACCACCGGTTCCACCAGCTCAGGATGAACGTGCGCAAGTAAATAACTTATGTTTCGGAACTGTTTACTGCGTAACTGGAGTATCACATTTACTTTTAGTCGCGTTCGGCTTTGTATTCGGTAGTTTCGTTTTATACAGTTTTCGTTAGCCTCTGTAGGCTTTAGCTGGTGTGGTTTTATCCGAGTTTTTTACGTTTTCTACTCCACTACTGTGGCTTGGCCGCGAAGGAGTTAACGTGCGTTTTTCCTTCGCGTCGCGACTGTACACGTGGTCCAGTCATTGGGTTTGAGGCTAGTTTTTGGGTCAGCTTTTGTGCTACTTTGAAGACTCCCATACTTTGGTATTTGTTTTCCCATAGCGCGGGTTGCTTTCGTATTTTGCGGCTCAGGTTGGGTCGACTAGCTGTTTTATCGTTTTCTGCGGCCCACATCACTTCTATTTCCTGTAGCGCTCACGTGTTTGCGGTTTATTCTGTTCAAGCGACGTCGGTTCGGTTTTTGGGCGGCTTCTTCTCGCGTTTGGTAACATGTATAGCTTATACCTAGCCTTATACCTAGGAAATAAGTGCACATGCTGTTTTGGCTGAAGGCTTAAATTTTCTAGATTGCCTGCTTCGTCGTATGTAATGGTAAAGGATGAGTGGAAGAGGTACAATTTTTGAAGAATATCTAGTCATGTTTGAGGTCTGCTGGGCTAAACCGTTTATTTATGTGACACGGTTTGCTATAAATTTACGGGTTTTTGGGGGTTGACGGATGATAAAGGGCTGTCCTATTTGGCTTATGTAATATTATGTTTTGATCCTCATGTGGAAAAGTTATGATAACACTGGTACTGACGTTTCTAATGGTCTGGAGTTTTGCCTTGTGTTATACAGGGAGAAGATAATTTGGCTGAGGTTAAACGCAGACTGGAGCTTCTAGAGAATTCCCAGAGGCCCACAGTAGACTCTGCCTTGGAGCAACTCCAAATGTTCATCCGAGCTCCTTCTTTTAGCAAGGAGAGGGCTTTGGATTATTTGATTAGCCTTAAGGTTGTTGCCAAGGAAGCAAGCCACCAGAAGTCTGGTTTCTACAGTGCGGTCCTTCGAGCAATGCAGGAGAAAACCTATGTTTCCAATTTATCAATTCAAGTTGTATCTGCGAGCATTGTTGGGTGGCAAAGATGATGAAACGGTTCTCGACGCAATGGCTAAAGTCGAGAAGGCAATGAGGGCTTCAACACCCCGTCCCTTCCGTGGGAGGGGTAGGGGGCGGGGCAATAGGGCTTCTGCTAGGTGCTATGCTTGTGGGCAAATAGGGCATTATCAGAATTTCTGTCCTTATAAGGGCGCCCCAGCAGCTAAGAGAGGAAAGTTCATTCCAGGTTTACAGGACCAGTCCAAAAATTAATTGACATTGCCTTGTATTGTCAGGGTATTGAACAATGGAAGGGACTTCGGATTAATTATTAGAGTTTATATCAATAATATGGAATTGTCAAATAAACAAGTACTTGTCTCTGAATTGATCTTTGTCCATTGAGTGTCTATACAGGAGGTAACTACAGTGAAACTATGGTTGCGTTATTATGGTTTGGGCAGATTTCACTGTAATTACCTGATGAATTGTTTAGTTGTGTTTGGCTGCTTGGAACGAGACTCAACAGGCTTATGTAATATCTCTACCGTCTGCTGGAAGTTAGCCCTATGAATTCTGGCTATTTTGGACCGGTAAAAAAAATAAAAAATAAAAAAACTACGCAAGGAATGAATACAACCTGCGTTAAAGCAGTCTCCTTTTTGGTTCTTGATTGGGGTGAGTAACTCCTGTTGGTATACTGTATAGCTCGGTAACCACCAGTCATTTCTAAGAGGCGAGTTGAAGTTGCTCTCTCCTGATCGGGAATCCCGGGGTATCCCCCGTATTCCTTTGCGTGTTTGTTTGGTGCCTTGAGCTGACGCGCAATTCCATTCCACTTTTCTTTCTCTCTGTCTAGATTGTGGGACAGAAGAGAAAATTTCAAGTATCCAATAATGAGTCCCCATTACAAGATGGCAAAAGGGTGCAATTCCGTGATCGTGCGTTGGAAATCAAGCCCAGACAATCTTCAAAGTGGGTGGATATCCACAGGGTTCCCGTTCAGGAGGGATTGTCAACTTCAGTTTGTTGGAAAGATGTGATTTCTTCAGGTGTGGTTCCTGATTTGCAGGCTATAGGGCTGAGAGATCCTGGTAGTTTTTCAGTGGGTGGTCTACATAGGAATGTTTCGGCTTGGGGAGATATCCTCAAGAACCATCCTCTAGCGGGACAGGTGATGAGTTGGATACAGAACAAGGTGGACATTCTTGATTTCTTGCGACCTTTTACAGGAATGTATAAGAAGACCACTTATTCCTCGGAATTTCCTCCTCGAAAGCAGTTTGCTAACCATGGGTCGTGCCAACGTTTTACAGAATTTATATCACGGGAGATTCTTAATCGTCTCTTGACATGGGCTTTTAGAATATGGGGAGTAGTGGGGGTCGATGACCCCCCTTACCTTGTGCTACCTTTAACGGTGGAACCGACGAAGCCCAGGTTGTGTCTGGACGCGCGGTTTCTAAACTTGTGGATGAAGGACATGCCTTTCTCATTAGATAAGTTAACCGATGTTCCCCAGTATGTCTACAAGTCGTCCTATACGACCAAGTGCGACGACAAGTCTGGTTACGACCATGTACTCTTATCAGAGAATTCCCAGGCTTACTTTGGATTTTCTTTTGGGGGTTTGTGGTTTGTATGCACGACACTACCGTTTGGTTGGAAGATCTCACCATACATTTATCATTCAATTGGGCTAGCTGCAACGGGCTACTTGAGGGGTCAGGGTATACCGTGTTCCCTGTATATTGACGATCGTCTGAAGGGGAACTTTTGTCTCCAAGTGGTCCTTGGTCAGTACTCCCTCGAGACAGGTCAAGAGAGTATCGAATGGACGCTGCAAAGTCAGCTCTCTTTGTGGTTCTTTCGGCGCTCGTTCAGTTGGGTTACACGATTGGCATAAAGAAGTCCGTTCTTTGGCCAAGTACGGCGGTGGAATACCTTGGTTTTATCATCGATTCTGAAAAGCAGTCCTTTTTAATCCCACGCCGCAAGATCGAGTCTTTTGCATCTTTGAGAGAAACCATCCTTGCCTATAAGTCACAAATACCTCTCAGGACGATGCAGCGTTTTCAAGGGAAGTGCGTATCCTTGTTATTAGCAGTACCCGCGGCAAAACTCTTTATTAGGGAAACTAGCAAGGCTATTGCTTCAGCAGAGATGAGGAGTCTTGTGACCTTGAATGAGTTCCAAAGGGAAGAGGTGATCTATTGGCGTTTCCTTGATAATTGGCAGCAGTCGCTCCCTTGGAGAGAAGAGAAACATAGGATTTCTCTGTCTACGGATGCCTCTAACTATGGTTGGGGGTGCGTTATCCATCAATTTTCTGGGGACCTGAAGATGGGCGATTACTGGAATGACGAACAGAAAGAGCTCTTTGTTTCTTCTAAGGAGATGCTGGCATTGGTGCATGCCATAAGAGCGCTACCCGAGGAAATCCGGGATGCTAGAGTTGATGCATGCGTAGATAGTAAAGTGATGATTGGCGCCTGGGAGGGCCAAGGGGGCAAGACATCCCTCCAGTTGATGCGAGTTACGAAACAGCTTTTTCGTGAGGTGTCCTCTCGCAACATTCAGTTTTCTTTACAATATGTGGAGTCTGACAAGAATAAAGCGGATGCTCCTTCACGACGGTTGCCTCGTACAGACTCGAAGCTATCCGCGGGTTGGCTTTCGTGGCGGTAGATCATGCATTTGGAGGGATTACAGGCCACTTATTTGACCTGATGGCGCTTGATTCAAATGCAGTGATGGGGAAAGATGGAAAGCCCTTGCCGCACTTTACTCTTCATCCAAGTCCATGTTCTGCAGGTGTCAATCTTTTCTGTCAAGATCTGACAAGAATAACAGAGATGTCTAATCCGTACGTTTTTCCCCCTTTCGGTTTGATTGGTCCAGTATTGAAGTTTTTGTTGCCATTCAGGATTCCATTCACGATAGTGGTCCCGGAGTTTATTCCACCACCGTACTGGTGGCCAGAGTTGATGTCACGCAGCATTCATACACATTGCCTGGGGAAACGAGGGGAAAAACATGTTCTTCTCAGCCCTTCGAAGTTTGGCTATATGCCTGTTGTATGTCCAGCGACTATGTGGGCCTGCCGAGTTGCTCGCTTCCCACAGTAGGGATCCTGCTTAGACGGTTTTCTTTTCTCTGTTATAGACTCTGCGTCGAGTTCCCAGGTTATATACTCCTGCAGTAGCATGCCCAAACTGCAACTATCCAAATGATGAAACGTTTACATTTTCCCAACAATGTGGTTACCGAAGAAAACCCATTCAAGAGAAGCCTGTCAAGGAAAGGTTGTCTATTGACGAAACGGACATTGCTCAGAGACTTCAACATTTGTCACAACAACGGTCATCTTCGAGATATGTTAGACAGAAGTCAGCCCTAGAGAGTGAGTTCGCTCATTTCTTCGCCAGTTTAACGTCGGCAAAGTCCCTAGCCTCTGCTCTCCCTGAAGACGTGATAGCATTCCTGGTCTGGAAAGACCGCGCAGGGAGAACTAAAGTCCACCAATCATCATGCCCTGCTCTATCCCGTCCGGATTTATCTTGCGCATGCCCCAAACGTCTGGCGTTTGGGACGGTTGATTCCATGATAGGCAACCTCCGGGCAATCCTTGCTGATAATGGGAGGGGATCGAAATGGCACCCCCTGTTAGGGGTAGGAACCCCGGCAGCTTGTCGGTCAGTTAAAACATATCTAGCTAATGTTAGGGAGGAACAGCTTAAAGCGAGAGTGACACCCCACCGAGCAGACCCGATTCTGGTAGGGGATTTGGCACTTATTTCCAACCATATAGAGCATATGTTGTTACATACGGCAAACTCAGCTATTCAGATCTTTGTTCACGCTAGAGACCAGGCTCTTTTTAAGGCGTTATTCTTTGCTGGTGACCGGGGCGCGTATTTATTACTGACTAAGGTGTCCGACATCCTGCGTCTCCCTGATAACTCGGGGTTTTTATTTAATCACACTTGGACAAAATCTTTGAGGTCGGGGGACGCTAACGTGTTCGCTTTTAAACGTGGCTCCAACAAGACTCTCTGCCCTGTTCGAGGACTGGAAGTCTATGTTAGTGTTTGTAAATCAATAGGAATAAAGCTCGCCCCGGGTTTCCTTTTTCGTCCAGTGACTAAGTCAAACACAGTAAGCTCACAGTCGTTAGGATCTTCGGCTGCTCAAGCAAGGCTGTCATTTGATACCTCCTCACTAAAGGGGCAGTTATCGGGCGAGCACTTCACTATTCATGGTTTTCGGTCCGGAGCTGCCGTGTCTCTTGCTCTTGAAGGCTTAAGCCTTCACGAAATTATGGATCACGTGGGATGGAAGACTAGTAAAACTGCCCTTCATTACATCAAGCTTAGACAAGTGGTTAACCCGGCGGGCGAAGCGGCGAGGCTCGCGAATTTGCTACAGGGAACGGGTGAATCATATAAACGTCTTAATAACTTGCAAGGTTTCACCCAGGCTTTCTCGTTCTAACCATAGAAACGTTGTATCGATCTGACTTGTACTAGGCTAGTTGGGGACTTTATGAGTAACAAATGAGTTTAAATGTTATGTCCTTATTGTTAGGGGTTAGTATTTAAGTAAGTATTGGGAAAAGAAACTGTAATTAGTTTTGGTGGTTGTTAGGGATTAATCATCATACAACGTTATGACAGTTCTGTTTGTGGGTCGTTTAACAGAATGGTGGTAGGCGTGGGGAAGGCCAGAGCGATTCCCCCACACCTTACAACCATCTCATGAATAACAATGGCCAGGGAAAAATAGAGTACTATACTAAGTCATTAGCATAATGCTAATTATTCCCTGGGGATTATGTTAATGAGTATATAAGGAGGAACACATGTCTACTGGTCACTCTACTCGAGGCCGCCGGACTTTTGGTTCTCGTTTGTGACCCACCCTCCCACCCCCATCTAGAAGCCGGCTTTGAGTTGACAAAATCTCTTTTTCGCCTGGCCTTGGCGTGTCCCAGGCCAGTACGATTCCCCCACACCTTACTACCATCTCATGAATAACAATGGCCAATGGCCAATCTAAATTAACACCTTTTGGGTGACGTAGCTTCAACTTTTTTAAATTTATTCTAGTTCCTCAACAAACAAAGCATACTGTGGGTGATTTTATATAACGATAAATACTCTTTAATTGACTATTAAGATGATACAAAAATTTCACGGTGCATATACCTTAATATGATACTATAGTAAAGGTAAACGCTTTTGCACATATCGGTTTACACGTAGGTTTCATGTTTGTTCCTATGTGCTTATGCTTGTGTCGTTGCGTCACAAATCAGTTAAGGCAAGCATAAAACAAGTACTAAATAAGTAGTTAAGTAAGTAGGGAGCAGGGATGGCGCAGTGATGAGAGCACTCACCTTCCACCAATGTGGCCCGGGTTCGATTCCCGGACTCGACCTCATATGTGGGTTGAGTTTGTTGTTGGTTCTCTTCTCTGCTCCGAGAGGTTTTTCTCCGGGTTCTCCGCTTTTCCCCTCTCCACAAAAAACCAACATTTCCAAATTCCAATTTCATCTGCTTGTAAAGCGCATTTGATCATATACACATGGAAAATGCACTATATAAGTTCTAAATTATTATTAATTATTGAGTACGAAAACAGAAAAGCTTTCATGGTGTACAAATCTCTAAATGGACTTGCTCCTGATTACTTTGCTCTAGATTTGTCGAGCGTAACAAGTTACAGGCAACTTTCTTCGCAATACTGAAGATAAACTTGCTGTTCCCCTTCCCCGCACCATCTTTCTTAAAAACAGTTTCAGGTATTATGGAACAGTTTACCAACTCACTTGCGGCAGGCAGGATCCCTAGAATCTTTCAGTGCTACAACTAGTTGCAAAAATGTTGAGACACTTCCAATAAAAAACACACTTTTCTCCTAAAACTGTCCCATGACAGTGACTCCACGGCAGTCCAGACTCCCATCCTCCCCCACCCCTAAGCACTGTTACTGGACCACATTTTCTGCCTGGCCTCGTGTTTCTACGAAGACAAAATTTGGCCCTACAACATTGATAAGGGGAGGGGGGTGAGTGATCTCTTTTCAGTCGGAATTTAGTGTAGTGTGTCATTTTTGCAACTAGTTGTAGCTCCAGCGGCTTCTTTTAATGTAATTGCTAAATCAAATACAGTTCCCATGTAAAGCAGTTTACTTAAATTATTGTAGTTTTAGATAGTTAGGTTATGGATTTTGTAACTAGTATTTTAGAGGTAGTCACAACTTCTGAGGGCGTAAATTCGGTTTTCGAAATGCGCATGTCCCGTTATGCTTATGCTTATCTCACATACGCGTAAATATCCAAAATCTTTCAAACCATGCAGCCTTTAGAGAGTTGATCTTCTAAAATTCACCTGCTCGTCAAGGAGCTGATTCTTGCATGGTATAAGTGGCAAAAGGATCAAGCAAATGGAACCAGCTCCCTCAAGCCCAAAAATGTTGCCCCAGCAGTCAAGCAGGAAATGTTGAACACATGTTGCCCACCAGTCTGTGGGCTGAAAACCTACTAGAAAGTGTTTTTAGAAGGCTTATCTCAAAACAACAATGAGGCACTAAATCATCTTATTTGAATGTGACATTTAGACTCTAGATATTGGTTTCGTCTCGCAGTTGTTGGCCGCGTGAACGGAAAAAGAAAGAGGTCTAGTAACTAGGCAAATAGGAAAGCCAAAATACTTCCGGTAATTCCCATATCTTCCCACTAAGTACCGTAAAAGCTTTTTTAAGCTTGAGATTATTCTAAGCGATTGAAGTTCAACTAAGAAACAAGGCTTACAAGCCGTGCCGACGATCAGACTTGATGTAAGTAGTTAGTTTTTAAGAACTTAACGAACGAACACGATTTCCACACAAGTTTCAGGTGAAAGCAAGTGCACGGGTAAATACTTTATAGCCCGGAAAAACTTTCCACTGAGTCATTGAGTCGGTGGTTCAAACCTCATTATACCTGACTTTGAATTAACAATACACATTACAAAGATGAGCAGTTTCAATCCAGGATGAAATTAGAGCGCTTTTCAATTGAGTGTCGTAAGATCAAAACCAAAGTAATTACTCTGACCAATCACAACAAGCAAAAACAGCGCAAGGAGCCAATCAAATCACGAAGCAATTAAATGCAGCCGACACCAAGCGCGGGAAATGCGTGCGAGCGAGCCACGATTAGTTTTAGTTTTGCTTCTTATTGGTTGAGAAAGTGGAACGATTTTTGCTATCCAATCACAGATCCCAGTAAAACAAACCCACTCTAGTCTGGTGGTATAGCCGTAGTGACAAGGCAGCACAGTATAATATGGCGTGTTGAGAGAATACCAAAGAGATCAGCCGTTTTTCGATGCGGCGAAGGGGAAGAACAGATTCGTAATTTCCGTGAAAAGAAGCTAAACTACTAAATTTTCTTTTTGTAAACAAATAACTCAGGAGTAACTCGGTCGGCAAAGGCCTGTAACAACTGGCCGGGTATATTACAACTCACAGAGCATATCTTTCAGGCAATGGGAAAGAATTGCGATCATTCAGTTGTCAGTAGTGTTATAATCTAACTTATGAGCGTACGATAACAAAATAGAAGATAGCTTTAAAAATAGTTTGAAGACATGTTTATTAACACAGTTGTTCCCGCGGCCGTTTTGGCTTACAAGTGACGTATTCATTGATTTATTCGTCTTTTTGGTCTTTACAGCAACCGTTTTACACCATCATTTTTAAACCAGTTGCCCTTCACAAGAAATCATCTGTTTGCTTTAGTCAGTTAAATCGATTTTAAAAACTAGTCAGTCTACTTCTGTTAAAGCGGAAAATTACGGAAGTAAGCCTTTAGCGAACTCCAGTGGCCGTGGCGTGAAAGCCATACTTGGTCCAGCGGTTGCTAGAAGTGTAGCAGCCGCATCCCCCAAAGTGCAGCTCCGTCAGGAAAAAGAACTCGTTCGGCATCATGCGATCAGGGTTGGTGATTGGGAGGGACTTTGCACGCCAGTCCACCGCGACACCAGTGCGTTCATAAACTAAGTCAGAGCCGTGGTAACTACTTGGGGTTTGGAGATTGTGGTTCGGCAAAAATGCAAACAGGCTGTTGGGATTTGCATCACAATTCCTAAACTGGATCGTGTGCCCGTTGGATTTGAAGCCTTGGTAGTTTCTGTTCCTTGCGGCTGAGTCTGGAATGATGCCAAGGAAGATGTACTCCTTCATGTGACCGTTCTGTACTCCAGTGTAACCTGCGAAGCTGTTGACCAACACTTTGAAGTCGCTGCTAGCGAAATTTGGATGAGGCTGGATCAGAGTGTAAAACTCGCTGCGGCCAACTGTTTTCTGCAACTTCAGAAGGACGTTTTTCTTATCCCTGAAGAGAACGTTGACAATTTGCTGTGCATCTGATCTTCTAGTGAGGCTACGAGGAAGGAAGGTGAAGCCTCCGCCAGAGATTGCCATCTCACAGTACACCTCAATGGAATCAGCATTTGGCAATGGTCGGATCTTATACACGCCACTCACGGCCGCAGGTTCATAGTCTTTAATTTCGTCACAGGTCCGGTAAAGCTAAATATACAATCAATGAAACTGATTTAGTAGCTGCAAAATTTATTTCCAATAACCATGGAATTAATTAAGAACAATCTTCATAAAAACTCGCACTCTGAGGATAAAAGGATGAAGTGTCTCAGTATCAAGAAGGGTTCAGTGTGTTGGGAATATCAAGGCCACCAGCTCCCCTGCGAGACGTCACATCATCTGCGTTTGAAGTTGCAAAGAGCGATGACTTTAGAGCGGTTTTCAATTGAGTGTCGAAAGTAAATTGCATTTGCCTTGGTTTTGCTTTACTTCGCTCTGTAATTGGCCAGACACTTTCTTAACCAATGAGAAGCAAAACCAAAACCAATCGCGACTTGCACGCGCGTATTTTCCCGCGCTTTGCGCCGGTTACATGTAATTACTTCGAATTCTGATTGGCTAATTTCACTGTTTCAGTCTGTTATGATTGGCTGGAGTAATTGCTTTGGTTTTGGTTTTACAACACTCAATTGAAAACTGCTCTATGCACATAAAGTATCCGGTACATGTTTCGTAACGTTTTCGTTTGCCTAAATACCACAGTTTCGTCAGGTGGTTTGGTGGATCTACCGGTGATCGAATAGGACTCTTGTAATTTAAGGAAAGAGGGTACGATAAAGCTTCAGTGTTGTCTCTAAAGTTCTCAAGAATATTGATATTTGAACCGCCGTCATCAAGGAATTCGAAGGTCCCTTTTGTCAGATTGAGATTGATTTATAAGCGAAGAGTTGCTGTGTCCGAGTTCGAATGACCCCTGGCAATCTGTGTTTTTATGATACGATGACTCTGTTTACAAAATAAAATTGAAAAACTAGAAAAGGGCCTTTGAAGACTTCACCTTAAGAAAATTCGAAAGAATTAATCCCCTCGTTTCAATACTCGATTGCTCTAATTGGTCATGTTGCAAACGAGTAAGGGCCTGGGAACGAATCCAAACTTCATTAAAAATCAATGGCATTGAACTAAATCGATCCTCATATGAAAGGATATCTCAAAATAAGTACTTTCAGCAAGTTTGACTATCTTTGGTCGAAAAGTCGCCAGTTGACATGCATTTAGATCTTTATAAAATCCCATACAAATGTCTCTATTTCGGAAAGTGTGTCCCTCCAAACCATACAAAGTCTTAAATTTTCACGATTTTCAAAAGCTTTTGCTTCAGCTCCAATTTCAACTGAACAGCGTCAAAGTTGGCAAGGTGACCATAAAAATTTTTGAGATGCTCTTTCATGCAGTGTCAACACTTTTTTTTTCCAATCGCTAAATTTTAAAATTCATTCCCAGGCCCTCACTCGCTTAGAACATGGCCAATTGGTTAAGCTGTTAACAAGAAACGAGTTAATGTATGGGTCACTTACATATTTGGAGTCACAGTTACAGCACGCATGCGTAGTACTCCATGCTGTAAAAGCCCACACGACCGCAAGCAATACTGAGTAATTCATAGCTGAAAAAGAAGAAAATAAGAAAAAAAGTTACGGTAAAACGTTGTTGGAAAGAACCAGTTCTCTTCCGAGAATCGTTGTTGTGTTATACAAATTTTGTTGTAGGTCGTCGTCTCTACAGCATGAGAGCAAATAAGCGCGATATTGATAATTCCCTGCATGTTAGCAAACGTGCTCACATTCAGCAAATTAAGCTGTGTGTCAACCACAGTGTTTGGAGAGGGACTTTGTTCTCATGATATGAGTGAATCTTTTCCATTTGGTTTGCGCCGATCAGCTTAACTAATCCGATGTTATTTACGCTATGAGTGGGGTCTTGTAAAATAAAAAAGTAAATTCAAATAAGAAAATACAGAGACCAAGTTAAACAATGAGTGCTGTACTATATGCATATACAATATAAAGGAAAAGTTCATATAATAAAGACTAAACAGTTCAATAATAACGGAAGTCTTGATAAAGAAAGTCAGGGGATGCCCTCCTTCGATTCGGCTGTGCAATTCCTTGCACAATTGACTTTGAAACGAGTCGAACATCGCTCGGTGATCAGCAGCTACGACACTATTCGGAAAACTTTTACCGGGCTCATTCAGTTCAAATAGCTGATTTTATTGTAATGTCAAATCTGGCACAGGCAGAAAACATATAAAAGAGATCCTCTAATTTAACTAACTTATAGCTCAGAAACGGCTAAACCATTCACAGCCTCACAGCTGCTTTCGTGCGTCCCTAACTACATGTTCTGAGGCTAGAAGAGCCGCTCGACGTAATAGAAAGTTTAAGTTTAAGCAACATGCACTCATGCACGGCAACGAAAACTACATCTCAAAATATAAATGCACGTTATTGTAACTAATTTGTGTTTGTTCCATGCCTTTCAATTTGTACAAAGAGGGTGCACTATCCAGGAACTAAATAGGTAGGATGGACAGTTAAAGAAAAAGGATAAAAAAAAAAAAAACTGAAAAACTTCTACAGTGTCGTACACTAACGTTTTCCACAAAACCTTGATTGGGTCATTTGACGTTTTTGTTTCGTAGAGGTTAGAAGGTAAAAGAAAATGAACATGTTCCCACCTATTGTCCTTGCAATAGAACCGTGCCATAACATTTCGTTGTAACTTATTTTAAATACCTTATAACAGGGTTTGAACTCACTCAGCTGTGAATAGTTGATTCGGCCCCACTGACAACTTTCCTTGTTGCTGTCCTCACAAATAATTTTTCGTGATCAGATGTATCGCTTAAATATCTTAGCAAAATTTTCCAACTTGATTCAAGCAACGAGTAAAAAGGAAAAAAGAAGATCATTGACGTCACGCTGATGTCTCGGAGCCAGTTTCCTGTCCAAACCTTTGGCAGGGTTTGTATTCCTGTTTATAACTACGTATGTTACGGAACAGATTTCCAGCCGGAAACTGACAGTCGCCATCTTCTTCCTGATGTTCTTCTTCAGCTGATCTTCATTGACAGTAAGGCTGGCTTGCTGGCGAAAGAGCCCACTGTCCTCTCCTATCGTCTTATTCCTCGATCAAAGTGAGATTGATGTATAATATTCGTCAGCGAATTATACTCAGCAACGAAGTGATGGGCTAAACCTAAGCTCAATACGTTAGTTTAACGTAAACCGGCTTAGCGAAAATGTCTCAGTTCCTTTTTGCTGAGGGATTTAGAATTTGTTCCAACATTCCGGCATTGCGGAAAAACCTTGAGCCTAAACCGAGTAAAATTGTTCCTGTGCTGCTGTTACTGCTGTTGTTACGAGAGCCTTGCACGTTCACGAACGTGACCTATCCTCATTTTCCCTGCCTCTACGAACGTCACCGGTTTTCAAAACAACTTGAGGAACTTAACTCAGAAGACGCTAAACAGCTATTGATAGCAAAATAAAACACCCAGCTCCCAGCTTTACAGTTCTCTATAGTTCTTGTCAGCCAGCTCGAAAGTATAGAGAATTGAGAAAGAACAAGACCGTCCCGAACCAAAGAGTATGAGTCAGTGACTTGACCCGCTTTGAGTAGACTTCTGTCGGATTACCTTAAATTCCAACGACAACGGTTACTTAGAGCAAATCTCATTTTACTGAATGGATTACGTTTATGTGACCAGTGCAAAACAGATTGAAATAAAGTCTCCAAGGGGTTTGTACACGTAGCAAGTGATAATGTATAATAATAGAAGCCGTGTATGATAAAGTGTATAATTACAGAGGGTAACCGGAGGGCACGTCGGACTCAATAGTGATCGATGCGCGTTATGTTTGAAATTGTCGCCTAGCTGATGGCAATCTGGTGAACTTGTCCCAGTAGATATAACATGAATAATTATTCTACACCACTTATGGCAACTAAAAATTGTAAAACTACTGTACTACGGTGAAACTGCAACGCATGCAGGCAAAATCTGAAATTACGGAGAGATGCGGCAATAACTATAGTGCAACAAATTGAGTTGCTTCAGACCATTAAAAAAGGCTGATCCAACAGTGATGGAAATTGATGAATTAACACAATGTTTCAATTTCTGCCCTTGAAAATGTTCGCAATTACCTGCGTAGCTATCAATGGCCACTTTAATAAGAAAGAATAACACTTGAATAACAAAGAAAGTGATAATAAAGACAAAATCGAAAGAAAAAAGAAAACAAAACGGAAAGGTATCCACAGCAAATAACATAGCAGCACTGGAATGAGTTTAGACAACACACCAAAACGTTGGAATCTTAACATTACATACATGTGGTCTGCAATAGTATACGAAAACACTAGTTTGTTATAAATTGCTGCCTAAACGGTTTAACCAAGTACTCAAAAGTTGCAATTATAGTTCCTTTCTGACTGAACAATTTTAGATTAAAACAGCCATGCTTTGCTTCCGATAATTCTAAACAGCAACTGGAAAAATGTGCAACTTCTGATTATGTCAATTTGCCAGGGTACCCTGGTTTCCTCAGTCCGGCTAACGTCAAAAGGATATGGTTGAGAATAAATAGAGATTACTTCATGGTTGGTGAGCGCGTACGATTTTTATTCACGAGTTGTGAAGAATCGAAAACGAACGAGTGAGCGCAGCGAACGAGTGAGTTTGCGATTCTTCACAACGAGTGAATAAAAATCGTACAAGCGAACCAACCATGAGGTAATTTGTTTATTATATATGTACTGAGATATTACAAAATAATGTTAACAACTATCAATTGCGCGGTGAAATCAACACAAAGACCACAACGAGTTGCGAATGATTTTATTCGAGCAAACTGAACGTACAAAACTTCCTACAACATTAAAGTTATTCAATGACTCTGAAGAAAGTGGAACAAAGTCTACTTTTAAACGATTCTTTAACTTTAAATAACAATGAAAATTTTCAGCTTTAAATATCGCCGTTCAAAACCGTAACTAAGATATAAAATTTGAAAAAGTTGACTGTTTTGTAAATCTAATTATAGTAATGCATGCATTCTAATCAGAGTCAGAGTCCAGTACTTTTAGCCTTTTGTACCTCTTTGGAGAAGACTTTACCTCAACTTCTTGGATTGCCAACTTCGGGGATTGATTGAGGCTGTTAATAGAAATGCTGAATTGACCTCCATGAATAACAGCGCCCATGAAAAGCGACATCGCTTGTTGGTGATGATCTGCTGCCGAGCGACCCGCCGAGCTAGCTGAAGGATCAGTGGAGCATTCTCCAACTTGAGATGAATTAGTTTTCTCTAAGCTATGCACATTCCCGGACATCAGTTCACTTAAAGTACGAGACATTTTTACTTGCTGTTTTTCAGAAACTACAGAATAATTTGTCACACTTTGAAGATTTTTATGTCCCGACAGTTGAATAATATCTGTCGCTGGAATGTCGTTGTTTGTTAAAGTTTGGATCATTGTTTTGCGACCGCTATGGTTCTTTACATTGGGCCCCAGCCCGGCTTTTTCTGCCATTTTTTTCATTAACGAATTCAGCTTGTTCACGCCAACGGCTGACTTTTTAAACCATGGTTTAGAAGAATCTTGTTTTTTACAGTTATTTACTGCTAGATAAAATGGCGCGTTGTTGTCGTTCATTTCCGACGGTCTTTTCTCCGCGTAGAATTTGTAAACAGTGACGGGATCTCTTTCACTTCCCTGAACCGAAAACATTTTCGGTTTTATTTGCCTGACATCTCTGGGATTTTCTCCGGTTCGAGTCTTAGTTTGTCTCTCAGTATACTCTAAAAATTCCTCGCCATTTGTAGTTTGGCGTAGTTGCACATCGCCCCAACACATGTCTCTGTGTTCCTTACAACCACGGAGACCGAAATAGACTGTGTTGTTGAACCAAACTGTATTCAGTAGAGCCTCAGGAGTTGACTTTCCTAATAATCCTTTGTCATACAGCAGTTTTATGTCGTCTTCTGTGAGGGGAACTGAAGCGTTTGGTTTATCGCCTTTGCCTTTCTTCTTGAGATCTCTTTGTTTTGATTTTAATGCCGTTCGTGCTTTTTCAAACTCGACGTCTCTCATAATGCTGTAGCCGTAATTCTTCTTCTTTAAATACCGTTCAAAACTGGCCATCATAGCACGCAAGGAAGTGGGTTCGTAATCTTCGTTGTTTTCTTTCTTTCTTACTGTTATGATAAATTCGCTGATGAATGAACTCAGTTCGTGTGGGGGAATTTCTTCTACAGGCCTTGACTCATCTTTTAGCCTCAAAAACTCCTTAAGCAAAGCAACATTCTGTTCAGTTTTCTTCCTGGTGTTTTCGTTTTCTTGTCCTTCAATAAATTCCTCTACTGAAGTTATATCTGCAAACCTTGAATTGCTCGAAGAAGACGCCATGGTTTTCCTTTTGCCTAGTGACGCCGTCAGTGAAAGGCGGGAAAATCGATACGATTTTTGTCACTAGTGAAAACTTTCGTCTGCGGGTTGTGATTGGTCATACGGTATTTTTCACTAGTGAGAAAAATCGTACGACCAATCAGATTGCGTGTACTCTGCAACGCATCATTTTTATTTGACATATTCATTTTGCAGTAAATCTCAGTACAAATATAATAAAACGTTTATTCAAACCCAGGATTTTAAAAGATAGGGTATTTCTATGTTTCTTCATATTTAGCCTCGTTCCAAATATAATAAATCTTAAAAGTATCTTCACTATGCATCTTTATTATATTTGGAAAAGAATTAGTTATTTTGGCAGATTGCAACAGCTGATAAAATTTTGAAAAAAAGAATAATTTGACAGCTAAACGTCAGATAAAAATATGGTGGATCGAGGCTAAATATGAAGAAACATATAAATACACCCATTTTCTGGCAATTATATGAATGCCTCGTGACTTCATATACTGACTTTTCTTCCTCTTCTTCGGTCATTTTAGCTTTAAGAGAACTAGAGGCTACAATTAGGCTAAACTCGGGCTTGGAAAAAACAGTATTGTATCCCTAAATTAGCGCTAAACAAAAGAATAGAGAGAAGTCTGTCTTTCATACATCGGACGCATTGCGCTTAGCTTGTGTTGGAGTCTATTTCTTTGCGGTGTATATCCGTAGACCCCTATCACATCAACATATATCCCTTTAAAATTACAAAATTGCTTTACAGCTCAACCATTAAGAACAATAATAATAACACTTGTAAAAAATATTTATAAAAGAAGAAGAAAAAGAGAGACGACAAAAAAAATCCCAGGATAGGTGCCACTAGTAGCAGTCGAACCCGGGTTATTTGCATCAGAGGCTGGACCACTGAGGTTCAGCATAGCTAATGAAGTAAAAGTAGTATTGCAAAAAAATTAAGCACACTTGTTTTGCTTCGATGAACATTTCTGCTAAATGTTTGAGAAAGGAAACGCTTATCAAACGATGTAGGATTGTTTTCGCATAAACGTTAATGGAGTCTCGGTAAAATGTAGGAGAAAAAATAATCTGTTTACAAATACTTCATTTGAAACATAAGAAAGAGGAGAAAACTAAAGAGAGTAAGGTTTCTGATGTCAGTTTCACGTCACGTAAGTAAACAAAAATTGCTTATCATTCAAAAATTAATGACCAGAAATTGAGATATTGTGGAAAAATAGTAAATAAACCGCTACCTGTCAAAGTCTCAGGGGTGTGTGATGTCCCGTACTTGATTTATTCAGCAAAATGTACCACCGCACAAAATTAGTTTAGTATGGAGCGGCTATGGGGAAACACGGCAGTCTAAGAGTTAAGTTTGGTCATGTTAAAAGCTTTCTCCTCGCTGTTGAACCTGCAAACATTCGTATGGACACTTCTCTTAACATATTAGTTGTTCAGACTTCAAAGACACATGGTGAATTGACGTTTTCCAATACTTGACAACAGGCATCATTCATGAACTGCGGAAATGAAAACAAATGAAGAATGATCCTCGCAATTGTGAACCGGTAAATTGTGCAATTGCGAAAAGAAGCCTGAAAAAAATCAGGACTTCAACGGGGTTCGTTGGTCAATTGACCTGCTCCCAACGTCAGCAGCTTCATAGCTCAGTTGGTTAGAGCATCGCACCGGTATGGCGAGGTCACGGGTTCAAACCCCGTTGAAGTCCAATTTTTTTTTCAGGCTTCTTTTCGCAATTGCATAAATTGCGTTCACAACTGCGAGGATCATTCTTCATTTGATAACTGAATTTTGTTGTTTTTGCGGGTATCTATTACCTCACATAACCACAGAAATCCTATCATTAGCCCAAACTGCCTGTGATTGGTGAACATACCCGTAATGATTCGATTTAGCGTTCGGGGCGCTTATTTACTTTAGTACGTCAAGGGAGAGCGCTTCTTCGAGACAGGGCGCTTATTTCTTTTTTGAGAAACACCCGGCGAATGTTCAAAAGAAAACTTCAGCAATATTCATTAAAAAACGAACAATAACAGTAACTGTAACAGTAATAAATATACGGTGAATGTTCAGTCAACGTGAAGGAATTTTCATCTATTTCTATGCCTGTAGCTTTGACAGTGTATGTCCCAGCATCCTTCATGGCCAGAACGACCACCCGAGCAATAGCCACAAAGAAGAGATCATTCGCCTAAAGAAATTATGAACTCACATGGACATAATAGTTGAGAACTCAGACGAAGACCACTGTTTTTTAATGCAGCATTACCATACGTTTGTGAGCAATTAAAGGAAGATGAACCTCGGTTGATACGTATCCGTACTCTGACGGCGCTGTAATATTATAATATAAGAATAGGGGCGTTTACTAACAAAAAGCATTTGAAGGGGCCGCTTATTCGAAAGGGGGCGCTTATTGTTAAGGAGGACGCTAAATCGAATCATTGCGGTATTTGTTGGGTGTGTTTAGCAGACGTCTGTGGGAGTGGAATGAGTGACGATTCCCGGAGGACGTCTGCGTGGGAGGCTACAAGAGAGTAATCCTGTCCATCTTCCGGACCTCTGCCTATAGCGTTAGGAAAGCTATAGGTTCTCTCTTCAACAGGACGAATATCAATGCGATAAGCTGTACAGTTTAATTTGTCTCCCTTTTCGTAATCTCAACCCAAGGGCCGTGATTGGCTTACAAGTCTAATCCGCTTCCTAAAGAACCAACCAAAATTATGGCTGTTGGCCCAAGACAAGTCACGTCACTGAAGAGCCCTTTTAATGATACGTCTCACTGAGAATGCTATAACAATTATTTCTCAGGGTCGGCCATTAACACAACGGTTAAGAAAACCGCGGTCTAAGTCAAATCCCGTATCAAGAATTGGTCCATTGCTCAACTTTTCGCGTCCAACATAACACAATGGTCCCTTTGTTATTAGTAGCCCTAGGGGACTTTTGCCGAAACTTTGCGAAAAAGTCATGTTAATCGAAAAAAATGTCGGCATGAGAAATTGGCTGTATCGGGGGAAGTGAAGAAGTATAAATTTGTTCTCGTACGATTAATTTCCACCGTTGTGATCCTAAGGAAGAATTGACCGTCGGTGTGCGCATCGGATAGGAAGGTCGACACTTCAAAAATTAAGCGTACTGTAGTGATTCATTCAGAATGCAAGTCGCCTAGTGTTTATTGAAGCACAAAAAGATTTATCATTGTCATGCTTTTGTGCGTAATCGACTGCCGAGTGGGGATCAGTTGTAGAATGCCTCAAACTATAAACAGTGCGCCCAACAGTTGTTTTCTGCAAACAGGAAAACAGCATTTATCGTCGTGAAATAATCGACCCACTACAAGGAGACATAAAAGTCCGTTAATTGCCTTAAGTCGCGGTCTATAGACGGCCCTTAGTATATCTTTCGATTCTTTTTGACATCTGACAAGATTAAAAGAAATGACTCCTCGCTTTCTTTTAACAAGCACCCTCCCCCATCGCCCCCTCCCTCCCCACCCCCAACAAAAAGACACGTTTGTGAGGATACTATTCGAAAATAAACTTTACTTCGTTGGAGGTTTAAATCCATACGCCTAAGGCCCGTTTCAAACGTCGTGCTACTGCCGTGCTCAGCTTGCTCGACTGTGTCACGACTCCAGCACGACTTGGTTTCAGTCGTGGAATTTAATTCCGTCGAATGAAAAGCTGTTGCCCAATCTCGTACCCAGGGTCGTCGGGTGCCGTAATCAAAACACTGACCAGCCGTTGTACGAAGTAAATCCCAAAAATGTTAATTTATGAATTGAGTTCGACACGACAATAGCACGACTTGGTTTCAAACGTTGTGCCCTAAATCGAATTTAATTCGACTGACTGAGTTCGACAAAGCAGTAGCACGACCTCTGAAACGGGCCTAACATATCTCAGTATTTTAAAATCTTCTTTTGAAATGTGAGTTAATACTGGACGCCGTCCATTCGGCTTAAGCTACTTCAGTTTTTCCAAAAAAGCATTTGATTAACATATACGCTATATAGTCTTGACTGCCGGTTCTCTTGCATAAGAAAGCAATGGTTACCAATTGCAACAAAGTCTGTTGTCATGCTAGACAAATTACAGTTATCGGCAAACCTATCGGTTTCCCGTCTACTTATATCAGCATTTTTAAAATATTAAACTACGGAAACTATTAACATGCACATATAGTTATAACTTCACAGTTTGTTTTTTCTCACAAGCAAATGACATGATTTAATATTCTACTTTTAAAGTAGCTGGATCTAAGATAATTACACTCTACACCAATAGTCCTTGATAATTAAAGTAAATCAAAATCGTCGTAACGGACGTGACACATTCTCGCCGGGTTATCAGTCTTCTCTTGCCTTGTCGGCGCCCATTTCTGTAAAACAGAAAAGAAAAAAAAAAGGAAAGAAATTAAATCAATCTGTGATGACACGAGGAATGATTTCATGACAATGTTTACATTCATGGGCTGTTAAAAGGCATATTTGGAGGTACAAGTAGCACTCAGGCCTTCCAAGGGGTAGAATTCGAAGCGACTAGCGACATGGCTCCGAAAACAGGCGACAGTCGTCTCTCAAAACACCAACAACCTACAGAATATTGCCAGAAAAAGAGCGACAGTTTGCGACAGGGACAATTCACTTTCCAGTCCTCTTTGTTTTCTCTACGACAGCGACATTTGTCCCTAACGAAACAAGAGACATACAGAGTCGTAAACGAGCGACAAAGCGACACCAGACCATGCACCCCTTGGAGGGCCTCAGCACTGGCTTTGGTTGTAAAGGCTAAAGCACTGAGCAAGGATCAGTCGTCTTTGCTTGTAGATATGTATGCATAAACCAAATTTGAGATTAAAAAAAGTAGATGTTAAAGTTTATGCTTCTGCCCCAAAACTATCAACAAAGCGTCTGAGACTGTTCCAGTTGCTTACTCAGCCTTTAGAAAAGTGAAGGAAAAGCAGTAATAGGAAACGATATTGCATGTCATGCACTCCCTTTTCCAGCCTCTTTATTAAACGTTCTTTCCTCGAGTAATCTACGGTATCTCTTCTTCGGAGTTAATCTTAACAGTTTGATCGCAGTGGCAACTAGAACAGGCTTATATTCATGCAAATTGATATTATAACACACTCAAGGCTCCGATAAACAAAAAAACAACAGACACAAGAAAAAAGTAATTAGGGACGTGAATAGTTTCCACTGTTGAGCCTAACAATTTTTCATACTTAAAGGTCGCCTTCTATACAAACCGCAAAGATCGCGTTACAACCGCCAGAATATGAGAAAGAAAAACAGCATGTTACCATTCGCTCATGACTTTGGCGAGTAAAACAATATATTCTTTGGAAACCCTCAGACTTCTACTGGTGTAAATACCAAAACAATGAGTACTTTCAACCACTTTTTAAACTTTACTATTTTTTTCTTGCTTTGGTGAACAACAACAGGGTTTCAAATTATTTGTTAGTTCTAAATTTTTGGCCACTTCACAGCAGCTCTTTTTATGGTCTACGCACTTGCCAACGTAAAACAATTATTTTATAAAAGTTAACCGCAAACCACGCTTACCATCCTTTCCTAAAGCTGTTCAGTCTCCAATTTCAATTGTGACGTCATCACCAATGAGCACAAACGGAGCCCAGTGCTTCACGGCACAGAACTGCTGCGACTCTCGAAGAGATTTCATGGCCTGATGAAGAGCCACACTGGCGCTTTCTCCATCTGCAAGGATTTGGTAGAAAGTTTTCATGAACAACAAGGTTGCTTCGTCATCAATCGCCCAGAGTGACACCAGAACAGACCGAGCACCAGCACACAAGAAGGCACGTGCTATACCGACCACACCCTCAGACTTAACCTCTCCACGACCACTGTGACAGCAGCTAAGAACAACGAGTCTTGCTCGCAGACGAACCGCTTGCACATCTGACATCTTTAGAATGAAGTCTTCCTCTTTAGGGATCTGGGATGCTCTGTCGGGGTTTGGAGCTAAGGCAATTTCTCCAGTTTCCTGGCATCCATGAGCTGCAATGTGCACCAAAGCAACTGAGGAGATTCTTTTCAGCACCTCGCCTTTAGTTGCATTTCTTTCAGTAAGAGGTGTTGTCTTCAGAAGTTTTGCAATCATTTCGACTTCTTTCTTGGCGCATGGCAACTGTGATAAAGTCATGGGAAGTTCTTCCATACAAGGATCGCCAACAAGCAACGTCCCACTCTTAGAATGAAAGTCTTGAGGTGAGCCAGCGATTAGCTTTAGAGCGTTCAGAGAGGGGACGGTGCGGATTCTGATGGACTCACTCAACGCAGGATACGGAGCCAAGCAAAATGGGCCATCAGGGACAATGATCAACTGATCATCTTGAAGCAGGTCTGCAATGGGGCCGATAATGGCATCATACAAAGGGCGTAAAGGATTGTCAGAAGTGGCCGGTGGGTGTACTTTTCTCTTCACAGGTGCTCTGTTGGTTGGCGCGTCATTATTTGTTTCATCTAATGAACGATCCTCGCATCTGACATCAACACCTGCGTTAATCTCTTCCAACATTTTTTTCATTAACATGGTCGAAATTTCATTTTCCTTTTGTGTTACATGGATATCAGTACCTTTTCTCAATAACCAATAGGTAATTGTGTTTTCATCGAGTGCCATAAAAGAGGTTTGTGTAGATAAATAGTTTGAGAGAGAGGAGATAGTTTCACTTTGTCTAGGATTAAATGACCTGGACTTCAGTTCTTCAATGCCATATTTGCTCTTCAAAATATCCATCAAAGCCTGTGCTCGTCCGTGTTCAGCAGCACTCAAAGCTTCGTCAGTTTCCCCAGTCTTTAAAAGTGTTCTCCACAGAGCAGTGTACGCAAGCCGAGAGTGGTGACGAAAGTCTATTTTCCATGAATCTTCTGACTGAAGATCTCTTGTGTTATCGAAAAGTTCTACACTTGATCGATAATAATCAACACCCTCAGATAAGGAACCCGACGATTCATAATCACGACCCAATGAATAGCATGCAACTCCCTCCTTAGCACTATCCCCTATTTCTTTAAAAATACTAAGACCTTGTTTGTGATACGCTATAGCCTGTTTGAAGTAGCCTAGATGTTGATAGGCATTGCCCAAATTTCCATAGGCGTTTCCCTCCTCAGGTCTATCCCCTATCTCTTTAGCTATACTGAGATCTTGTTCGTGATACTCTATGGCATGTTTAAAATTACCCAGACCCTGAAAGGTATTGCCCAAATTTCCATAGGCGTTTCCCTCTCCAGTCCTATCCCCTACTTCTTTAGCAATACTAATATGTTGTCATGGTACTCTATGGCTTGTTTAAAATTACCCATACAGCCATAAGCATGGCCGAGATTTCCATAGGCTCTTCCTTCCCCAGCCCTATCCCCTACTTCTTTCGCAATACTAAGATCTTGTTTTTGATACTCTATGGCTTGTTTAAGATTGCCCAGACAACCATAAGCATTTCAATATTTCCTTAGGCTTTTCCCTCCCCAACCCTGTCCCCTATTTCCTTAGCAATGCTAAGATGTCGTTCGTGATACTTAATGGCTTGTTCAAAATTACCCAGATTTTTATAAGCAATACCCAGATTTCCATAGGCTTTTCCCACCCCAGCCCTATCCCCTATTTCTTTAGCAATACCGAGATGTTGTTCGTGATACTTATGGCTTGTTCAAAATTACCTAGATTTTTATAAGCAATACCCAGATTCCCATAGGCTTTGCCCTTTCCACCCCTATCCCCGATTTCTTTAGCAATACTAAGATCTTGTTTGTAATACTCTATGGCTTGTTTGAAATTACCCAGACCTTGATAGGCATTGCCGAGATTCCCATAGGCTCTTCCCTCCCCAGCCCTATCCCTTATTTCCTTAGCAAAACTAAGATGTTGTTTGTGGTACTCTACGGCTTTTTTAAAATTACCCAGACTGTCGTAAGAATTGCCCAGATTGCAATAGGCTATGCCTTCCGCTGCTTTGTCCCCTATTTCCTCAGCAATGCGAAGAGTTTTATTGTGATATTCTATGGCCTGTTTAAAATTACCCAGATGTTTATAAGCAATGCCCATTTTCTCATAGGTTTTCATTAACATATCCTTGTCTCCCACCTCCTCAGCTAACTAATCGCTTGAGTGTAATACACTGAAGCTTTTTGAAAATTACACAGTTTGTAATAAGCATCGCCAAGAGTTAAATAGACTGTTCCCTCCCTTGTTTTGTTCCCCTCTTTTATAGCAATGCTAAGCTCTAGCATGTGGGACAGTATAACCACTGACTTTCTATCCTCCATTTTCGTGTATTTGATGATTGGCGTTCTTGTCAAAAGTACTTCTTTAGTACCACGCACGACCTACAAATGAACAAAGGTTGAGTAGTTTTATTTATCACTGGAGACAAATTCCCCAGACAGTATTTTTCTTTTGATTCATTGTCAGTTTCAATAAGTGTGGTTTTTGTCCTTGGCGTTTTTATGATAAAATTATTTCGCCGGAGAAGAAGCACCTAATGACGGTTTTTAACGTTTAAGTAGCATGGACAGAAGTTAAAAGTATTTTTGCCATTAGGCCTAATTCCGGATAAAAAGAAACTTTTTAAGTAGACAACATTATGGTTCAACTTAATTAGATTTAAACTGAAGGGATATCGGTTGGTGAAAAAATTAAATTTTTACATCCTTCAAAATGCAGTTCTGTATGATACAACAATCCGAGTTATGCTTAACCTTTATCATGGCTTAGAAGCTCTGCAGGACAGACTTGGACAGTTCTTCTTTGGTGGCTAATGAGGAAGTCGACAAGACCCGTTCTGGGGCGGTTCATGTCGTATGTTGTATTAAACCAATTGTTGGTGAAAGCAGTCTGTTCACGAGTATCACTATTGTCTCGTCTAAGGGTACGTTTGTAAACAAGGAAGACACGTCGTACGACACCAAAATGTCGCGCAGTTCGCGATCTCCAAATTACGAAATTCTGATTCGTAAATTCAAATATGTCAGTTATTGCGTACCGATCAAGAGACTGAGGCTTAAGTTTTCAGATAAAACACTAAATATTACGGTTGCATGCTCGCCTTTCGATACTAAATCAGTGATTAACCTAATGATGATCGAAAGCTTTTTGAATATCAGAGCCAATAAACGTTTTAGTTCCAACAGATGAGTTCGACGAAAGTTTGTTTTGAAACCGATGACTTTACCCTAACGCAATCGACCGGCAGAACATTTGTTTTGACTGCATAAAATTGTCAGCGCGACAGCCTGTTCTCCGGTTCAAAAGGCCGAAATATTTTTCGCGAGTATGTAACTCCAGCCGTTCGAACGGTGAGAATTTTCTCTTGCCATGCGAACGGCTGAATATTATTTTGCGAACGGATAACCCTAACCGTGCAAACGGATAACCCTGGCCTACCCTGGGTGACAGAGTCTATTTTTTTCGTTTGAAAGAGGGCACCCTTGCTGTGCGAACGCATGCATCTTTTATTGATTAAGCTCACTTCATGGCTCGGCAGACCTGCACCTTTCTTCACTGGTCCATTCATTCGTTCTTGCTTTCGTTTGTTGGTTTATTTGTTTATTTATTTATGAAAGATTTTGAATGTACAAAACAAAAAGACAAATTATCGGCTGCCCCCAGCTCGTTTTTTAAATATCCCTCAGGCTGGCGTGAGGTTTCCGGTTATCCGTCATTATATTTGTGAATTTTGGGCATTTAGCAATTTTTCTATTCAGAAATTAATAGACGAGGGTCCAATATCGTCACTAATTTCACTTTTCGCAAACTACAGATTTTCATTTCGCATGTCGAACGCACTCCCCTAATCTCCGATAACTTCTATTATTATATGACTGGCTCTTTCAGCGGTCAAGATGAATCAACTCTCCTGCTGTGATTGGCTACCCGCGAAGTCAAGATGGAGCCATCTTGACCTCTCGGGATAGCCCGTTCGTCCCGCGTTTTATTAATAGCGTTCTTTGAGTCATATAATAAATCATTTATTGACCAAACTTGTTCCGTCAAGATGGCGGGATATTGGCCTCGTTCTTTTTTGCGTGTTTATGGACCGAGACGTGTATGTTTCTGGACCAAGCCCGCGCTTGGCCAATATGTATAAAAGATAAAGTAACAGCGAAATTAAACCTTTGACATTTCTATATGGTAGCCCACACATGTACCCTGTGAGTACCTATCTTTAAATAATAAACACGTGAATCACTAATTTAAAAATACACACAATCCGATTTGCCTAACTTTAAGCCTTTATAGCAACTGAAGATTTCAGACGAATTGCCGAATATTCTACACCTAATGTTTCCTGTGCGGCCTCATTAGTGTCGACAAAATCCTTGCTATTGATTTATGAATATCCTTCGTGATGAAGTTTAATTCAGAAGCTATGCTGTGTCAGAAATGGCTGATTTTGCTAAACCGTGAACTCGGTTGTCACTGAGAAACTAGGGAGCTGAATTATTAGTAAGAATTAAGAACTAACGTGTAATACGCTCTTAGTTCCATGAACAACATATAGATCTGCATGATTTTACACGTATGTGATTTTGTGGAATAAGGTTAAACTTACTCAGTGTCGTGATTAACGAAAAAGCATAGTGTGACAAAGAATAAATAATTAAAAAGAAAGCTTAAGTTGTTTCTTCGTAGTAACTCGTCTCCTCTTTATATGTAGAACAACCACTGAAGCTTTGAACATCATATCTGACACAGGCAAAGACTTACCACTATTGTTTCAAATGGCGGATGCTTGTTTATATTGGAGTCGCTTCAAGTCGCAATGGAAAGGATGATTCTGCAAATTAGATATTTCGAGAAAAACAGTTATTTAAGAAATATTTGTTCGTAAACAATAACGTAGTAGATCACTTTGAAACAAAACCGTTGCCACTAAAGGCAGTAATTTGAATGGAAGGTAAAGAGGAAGATTGCTGAAAGATTGTGCTTACCAAGCACAGATGCAGATGTTACCAGCGGAAGTCGTCGTTATTTTTAGCTTAACTATTGTCACTGACGCGATAAGTAATATGTGTATCAGGGACTTATCATGAACTCATTTGGCGGTCAGTGTGTTGGACCAAACAAAAAGAGATCATAATAATGATTCTGTCTTAAAGAAAAGTTGTTAAGATAGAAATAGCTGATTTCCATGACTATAAGGGATAAAGATTTTATTTCATGAACACAATATTACACGCACAAAGCAAAAAATAGCACAAGGTCAGAGAAGACATACATAAGATTAGAAGTACTGGTTTAGGCTGATAGTTTGTAACGCACAATTTCACTTCTTCAGTTGATATAAACTGATTTTATTCCATACATCATGCCACGGTAAAAAAGAAATTGCGTCTCTCTACCGGAAATCGAATCTAAGACGTCACGGATTACCTGCCTGAGCTATGGGAGACTCGTGGTGCTTGCATGGCACAAATTTAGACTGCGAGCCAAACGCGCGTGTGAAATTGGTCTCCCGCAAGGTGACACGAGGAGCGAGTATCGAAGAAAAAACGAAGTCAATTCAGTTTTTCCCTTATTCTGCACGTTAAGGCAATAGACATGTCAACAAAAAGTACCATTATTACGCAGATGCTCAAAATATAAGACAAATCTGTTTTAGTTACCATGGTATACAGCAGTTCAACAGGTGGGGTAACATGAGGGTCATTGGTTTCACTCCCTTGAGGACTTATCATTGCTACTCGGAGTTCAGAGTTACGTTGAGTTTTCAAAGCCCCACCCCCCCCCCGGGGGGGTGGGGCGGGTACTTGAGTAAATTTTTGCTGGGTATTTTGCGCTGGCCTCTCAGAGCCCATTATAGTCTGTTTTGTGGCCAAATGTAGACCCCCATCACGTTTGGGCAGACGTAATTTTCGCGATCCCAACTTAGTCACTTTATGCATCTACCTAATGGCTTGTAAAGCCTTTTAAGTAGGTCATCCTAAAATGAATTGCCACATTTTTAAACTGGATGTAGAACACTTTACTTTCTTGCTCCAGGGGGCAGGAAGAGGAGAGACCCTAGGAACGAGATTGACTCCAGTCGTGAAAATGCCACCCCATCCGGCGGCACACCCCGATTAGCCCATTACTAGTAAGTATACCCCCCCCCCGGGTTTCCGAGGAACCGTAATACTGTCACATTGCAACCCGTTGCTTTCGGAATGTACATGTTGTGGTTCAGTTTTGTTTTTAGTTCAACTGTTTTTGTTCATGGTGACGTGTGATAACAAGTATAAAAGGAAATTGTTACTGCGAGTTGCGTAACTTGTTTGCATCATTTTGTATTGAGCGCCCTTTCATTTTCCTTTGTGTTTTTAGTACTTAACACATCATCATCATTTTAATTTTCTTTTTATAAGAACCGTTTTGGGATGGGGCTTCTTTGCCGTACGAACAAGTGGAAAAGGTGGCTTCAACACTGTTCAATAAAGTAGAGTGCTGACATACCCTTCAGCAACTACACTGGTTCTCATCGACGAGTCTCAACAGAATTTTTCTTCCCTGCAGGATCAAGTTCTGCGATGTAATGGCGTTGGATGTCGGGCCGCTCTCGAGTAATGCGTTTTTGGATTAAGACGATGTAACGCGGATTGATCAACTGAAACGATCATTATAGGCTTATAGAGGACATTTAACGAGATTGTAATGAGATCGAGAGGCTGTCTCTGTATTTCGAATCTCACATGGAAGCCGTGGAGAGAAGGAGTACTTTCGATGGCCTATTCGCGAGATACATTACGAAGACTAAGGTTCTATTACATTTGATCACATATTTAGACAGATACGAACGGAAATTGCAAGATCATACACATGAATTAGCGCTGAATTGAAACGCCTTTTTAACGAAGAGTTCGCTCTGTAGTTCAAGAAGTCCCGCGAAAGTGCAATTCGAACGCTGTGCTGTTCCCGCTCCACGTGAGGGTGCACGTGCTACTCATCGCAACCCTGTTTTGAAGGAAGATCTGCCACACCCATACTCTCCGCGCGAGGCTACTCTCGTGAGATCTATGCAGCTCAATGATTGTATTCTGCAATGGCTTTCTAGTGCAAATTCTTTATTCAGTTTGGAAACGGCTTCAAACCACATCAGTAGGGAACGAAGAAATCTGAGAAGGAATTTGTCATCCCGGATTCGAGTAAAACAAAACCTCAGTAAATGTATTGTTATATCAAAAGAAAACCAAAAATGTTATGTTTTTTTTATCTTCCGGATACAAAGTCATGTAGTGCGTCAGTGAAATACTTCAATTTGAGAAAGTTCAAATGATGTAAAATATTACAATTTTCCAGATGTTTTGGGATTTAAACTAAAAAAAAAAAAAATAAAGAAATAATGCAATCACATGTGATCACAATAATACAAATTTAAGTTCAAAAATCAGGCTCAAACACAAACAAAACACAAAAGTTAAGACAGAAATTACTTATGAAACACTTAAATGTTTTTATTGTGGTATATCAGTTGCTTATATTTTATAATCTATGAGTGGACTAAATAACCTCAACCACTGTTGAAAGCTGTTTGTTATTTGAAAGATTTTTAATTAGACGGATCTTCCTTCAAACAGCGTTTCTCACGAAAAGATGAAGCCAAGTCTTCATATCAAAGTTTTCTAGCTTTACAAATTTACCGGTAAAAATAGGCGCATAGGTGAGTTTAACATTTCTGTGTTGTTCGCATGCACTACATTGTGGTATATCAGCGCTTCCTTGCTTAGTGCGCACGCTCAGGTTAAGAAGACGAAAGAAGAAAGCCTTCTGACATTGTCGATAGCACTGAAAAAAGGCTCAGCCACCATTAGTAAAAACCGTAGTTAGCAACAACTATTCCTTTTTACTGTGATACCTAAGCTAATACATATATCTTAAAATCTAAATCTTTGATTATGCGCATATAAGATCTCAAAATATATATATTAAAAACATGGGCAGTTGCTGCACTGACAAACTTATACAGCTTGTTTTATACTCCTAGTTACATCTAAGCTTTAGCAATACTAGTCTGTCCTCCACTTTTTGAGACCTATTTCATAGAAAATAAATTCCATTCGGCAGCACCAACCATGATCAAAACTTATTAAATGAATTCCGTATGTTATCGGGTTCCCGCTTCACGTCATTACATCGCATTGCAAAGCATTGCTCTGGAATCTACAAATTCTAAAAGCTCATGGCCTTGTGTCCGACAATATCGTTGCATGTCCTATACGGCATATACCTTTGGCAACTTCTTTGCAACACTTCCCTGCGCTCATACCGGGTCCCAAGAAAAACATCCCGTTGATGACAAAAAATGACCGCCCAGTGTACTCTAAAAACCATGACCTTCTCAACCAAAGGATGACTAACATTGTGCTTTGAGGCTGCAATAGGCCCTATCCAGACCAAACGTTTTCTTCACTTTCCCCGACCCAGGGGAGGGAGGGGGCAACTTCACGACTTTGTAAGTATTTAGGCCATGAGAATTAAACTAGGAAGGTGCGTAGCACTTTTTGAGGTCCACAGCCTTAGAGAGGACGACGTGTGACACAGCAATTACGTCATGGCAAAATCCACACTCTAGCCAGTCTGGATAGGGCTGAATTTCTCTGCAAGGAACTCACTACGACTACCAATAACTATTAAAAATTATAGATACCGTCTTACTTTAATCACGTAGGTAATCTCATTATTATATTTCATGAGAAATTGTTCTTGGTTGCAACATACAGAGAGAACTAATGTTGGTTTATATACTGTCTATTTCCGTTTAACAGAAATCGGTGACCCTTTAATTGCAAATGGAAAACAACCACTTATATCAGAAAGTAGCTGCCTTACTGACGTAAGTATTACACTTTGTGAAAGCGATAAAGAAGGAACTAATGAACAAGCGTGTGAAGAGATCTACCCAGTCTTGTTTCGTTCAGTGCCGCCCACGGGCTAGCATAAGACCTCAGCTTCTGGAAAATTAAAGTAAACAAACCCATGAATGATCAAATCAACAATAATGACACCAATAATGATGTTGGTCACGATAGAAAAAGTAGAAGAAGTAAAAGGAGGAGGAGGTGGGGACGGGAACAACAACAACAACAACAATAACAACAGCAACAACAACTTACTGGATGGGGTTTGGATATAATGTTTACATTTAATTTACTTTTCTGAAACTTCACAGCAAACTCTTCTTACAAATCTCTTTTCGTTCCAAATCAAGAGTAACGTCATCGCCAATAAGTAGAAATGGAGCCCAGTTCTTCACGTCACAAAAGTTCTCCGAATCTTGAAGAGACTTCATGGCCTGATGAAGGGACACATTTTTTCCAACTTTCAGGTGCTGATAGAAACCCCTCATCAACTCCATGTTTGCTTCATCAGAAACTAGCCAGAGGGACATTAAACCGAACGAGCGCCAGCAGCTAACAACGCATGAGCAATACCAACCATACCCTTGGAATGAAGCTTTCCTCCACCACTGTGATAGCAGCTTAACACAAACAATTTAGCTTGCAGCTGAGCGTCTTGCATATCGGAAATTTTAGGTAAATAGTCTTCTCGTTGAAGGACTTTCTATTTCCATTCAGGGTTTGGAGCCAACACAATTTCTCCCGTTTTCTTTTGTCCAAGGGTTGCAATGTGCACCAAGTCAACTGACTTGATCCTGTTCAGAACCTCCGCTTTGGTTGCCTGTGCTCCGGTTAGCGATGGGATCTTAAGAATTTCTCCTATCATCTCCACCTCTATTTTGGCAGATGGGAGCTGGTTATAAGCGGGCTTGCCCTTCTTTGTGAGTTTCTGGAGACGCGGGTCTCCGACAAGCAACGCTTCAGTCTTGCTGTGGTAGTCTTTAGGGAGGTCTCTCATCACTTTCAAACTGGTCAGCGAGGGAACAGTGCGGATGCGAATAGACTTGATCAGTGCAGCCAAAGGAGCCACGCAAAACGGACCATCAGGAACAATAACCAATTCGTCACCTTGAATCAAGTCTGCAATGGGTTGAATAATTGCAGCATAAAGCGGAAGTAATTAGTGTGCGGTGCAGGGAGACGACTCTGGCCATGCTTCTTCTTCATCGTTGTCGTCGTCGTCGTCGTCGTCGTCGTCGACAACGTCCTCATCCTCCTCGTGCAAGGAACGACTCTCATAAACAACAGCAACACCGGCTCCAATATCCTTTAAAGTGGTTTTCAACAAGACGGAGAGAGAGTCATTTTTATCTCCTAATTCCCTTTGTCTAAAACTAATCTTGTTTCCACTGTTGACAATCCAGAAGTTGAGTTTGCCCTTGTTAAATCCCAAAAACACTATCTGCGTAGCTTACTCGGCTGACGTAAAGGCGGATGTTTCTTTCAGTGCAAGTAATTGCGGAGGCATTTTTACGCCATACTGCATTCTCGGGTTATCAATCAACTCCTGAACTCTTGCTTGCTCATTGTTAATTGGTAAGTCTTATTATCATTAAAGGTCTTGACTACGACGACTTGTTTTAAGATTGTTCATTTCTTTGCGGTAAATAGATAAAAGTTGTAATGTAAACAGCACGTCATTCGTTGTTAAGAGAACGCTCGCGCTTGCGAGAAAGGAAACTCGTCGGGCACCGGCGGCAGAGGTCTCTCTCCTTTCTCGCCGCCAGAGACCTCTGCTAGCAGGGAAAGAGAGAGCTGACTGTAGAACATATTTCTGTCAATGATCAAGAAATTAGTTTCCAGTGGTTTTAATCAATCAATTTATTTAAGCTCGATAGCGTGAGGAGTGGTTGCCCAATCTCCCGAGCCGGGGACTCATGTATTAAACGTTCGAGCATTCCGGATCGAATTGGTTAATAGAACTTAATTTTTAAAATTAAGTTTGCTGTGGCCCAATAACTATTGACTGAAAGGATTCAAAGAGCTGTAGCTTATTTTAGGTCAGTCGAATAACTCCGATTCAAGTCCTCCTTAGATTTTACTCCCTTCCTTCGAAGGTGCTTTTCGGGAAAAATTCTTAGTAGCGTGTATTTCAATAAAACGCACGTGTGTAGCCACGATTTTCCAAAGGAAGGCACAATTTTCCAACCCCCCTCCCCCCCCCCCAAAAAAAAATACAGAAATCTTCACTTGCCATGATTAATTATATAAGGGCCCGTTCACATGGAGGTGGGCCCCGGGAAGGTGAGGTACCCTGCCTAGGTGGGGTTACCAGTCTCTCCATACAGTCTCTCTTTATTTCTAGATCGCGTTCACATGTGAAGTGGGGTACCTCACCGAGGCGGGTTGCCCGGTCAGCCGGGGCGTGTAACTCGCTTAGCTGGGGTGAGTGTTCTCCATGTGAATGCTGAATGTGGGGTAGGGTGATGTTCATCCGGACAATTGTCTCTGAATTCTTTGTTACTATACGTACTTAGCGACCACGCGATAGCATTTTAAACCTCACCCCAGCGCCCCGGCGTTGCATGTGAAGGCCAGCTTTTTTGACCACGGGTAGGTGGGGTACCTCACCTTCCCAGGGTCCCCCGCCGCCTTGTGAACAGGCCCTAAATTTTTTGCCATCAGTATGGTGAGGCTATATAGTAAGCGTAAGCGTTCTTTGCCGGTGACTAACAACTTTAAGTCGTAAAAGGCTTTGTTGTCATTTTGAGTTTATAGACAATAGTGCTTCGATCGCTTATCATAAATTGAGCTAGCAAGTTAGTCGGTGGTACAAAAATGAGGTACTTTTTACCGCTGTGTGCCACATTGTTTTCGACCGGAACTGTTCTCATTTTAAAGGCACCTACAAAGCTTTAATTGTGCCCTAGTTACGTTTCATTTAGGTTCGCGCTTCTTAGAAATCTACAAAAAATCAATATGTACATCTCCAAGAACACTGAAACAAATTTTATATTTTATATTTTATATTTTGGATTTAGCAGCTACCTTTTCTTAGGAAGTTCCCGGAGTATCCCACGCCGCTTCATGGTTGCCACAGTGTTAAAATTATTCTCCAGGCATCAATAAACAAAACAGTGCTGAGCATTTTCGATCAGCTTTTCTGATTACTTGTCTTGATATTCGAGTCCAAATTTGTAGTAGCTACAAAAATGTCCGACGTACCACGTAGAAACGCATTTATTTCTGTATTCTCCAGGCATCAATAAACAAAACGGTGTGAGCATTTTCGATCAGTTTTTCTGATTACTTGTCTTGATATTCGCGTTCAAATTTGTAGTAGCTACAAAAGTGCCCGACGTCGACCACGTAGAAATGCATTTATTTCTGTAACAAAACACCTAAGAATAGCGATATACGAACTTTAACAAATATAGCTTTCGGGCAATTGACGGCAAATTTCAACGAAAATCCGATCATGCATGTGAGTAATTGCAAAAACTTTACGAGCACGAGCTGCAAGCGAGCACTCGCGTCTAAATTTTGCGAGCAAAATGAATCCCGGACCATTCGGTCAGTAGCCCTCTATCACATATACGGTTGTCAAGAAGAAAAATACTTTCCAAATTGAGGAACAAAGGAAACATTGCAGCCGAGTGGTAGGATACGTTTATGCAATCATCCTGTCTTATCTCGGCTACGTAATATCATTTCCACTAAAATCTGAAGTTAGATGAATTTCGAACAAAACATCTTCAGAGTATTGCAATAGTGGAGAGCTGGGGTGTTGTCATAGTAACATCAATTATATATTGGCAACCACATACATTTTATTTAATGGATTCAAGGTCCTCATACATGTTTTTCACTAAGTATTTAGTTACAGTGGTCACCATTTTTTTGAATTAAGATGATCCTCTGTACCTCAACTCCTCTCGTGAAACTTTACTTTTTTATGTGTGATGTCAATATAAATTTTTTTGTCGTGGAATTTAAATGACAGTATTCTTGGCATATGAATGCATATTAAAATCTGCGGGAAAAATACGAGCAATTGGCGAAAATGAGATGTTTGTAAATCCAACTGAATTGACATCATATACAATTGATGTACTAAACAGCTTTGGTACATTCTTTTGATACTTGTTCGCAAGTGTGAGTAATAAACCAGGGTAAAACCTTATTATTATGTCTTCATGTATATGTTTATATTTCGAGTTCCACAGATTTATTATTTATTTATGAAATTTGGCTCACAAGTCACGCCGGACAGATCTGTAACGACTAGCATTTCTTTTAAGTTTAATATTCCGTTAATCAACTGAAACTTCGAGTTGCAAATACAGTGAACAAATTGCTTGGATCATCTTGGCCAAGTCTTTTCAATTAGAGGTAAGCCACATAAATTGTATAATTAGCAGCATAAAATATAGTTTACTGGATTGCTAATCAAGCGAAATTGTCATAACATACCTGCACACAGGCCGAATCTTTAAAATCTTTAAACGTTTACACACTGCCACTGTCGAGAGATACCCAGTTACGACCAAAGACGTTTTGAAAATTTTTAAACGAAGCAAACTCTTCAGGTGAACGGGTGCAGCATTAGACGGCCAAATTTCTAACATATCGCATTTGTTAGCATACATTCCCTACAACCTGTTCATAAACAATTGAATTTTTGTCGCCAAAGTGTCATAAATATGAATATTTCCGTAGGTCTCAAGTGTAGTTAAACTTGCTGGTTTAATCTTTGCCACGGCAAATAACAAAATCTTCGGTGGTTACATTCATTGGATACGTGTTTCGAAGAAAAAATATTTTGATCAATTCAGGAAATGTTTAACTTGTATGCGTATTTGCCCAAAATTTACTCGGTTGAGGAAAATGAAAACAAAGAAAAGGTCACAAATTCTCTCAAAAGCCTATCGAACTACTAACTATCGATTTCGCCGAAATTATGCGCCGAAGAAAATTAATTTGAAAAAGATATATTCTTTGACAATTCTTCTCGTCACAAATTACCCCATGCTGAGCGTTTGTGATGGGCAAGTGTTTACGTTGGAAGCAAAGGTTTCATCCCGGAAACTTAACCACAATCGACACTACAATCCACAATATTATTAAAGAATTGTTTCCAATACAACCGCGACACGCCCTTGTTAGGTAACTTTCAACGCCTCCATGAGCATTCAGATCGAGGGAATTCACCAGGTTAATTTCAGCTGGATAAATGGATCGCCATTTGAACCTTTCAGTATTCTTTTGTATTTTGCTGCATTTTTTTGAGATTATATAATTGAACTAATCATATGTAGAGCAACATGCCAAGCTCTTAATAGATATTTTTCGCGTAGCTTTGGACTCAACCGGAAGCAGTGTATCTAGTAATGATCAAAACTAGAGAAAACGACAATATAATAGGCCTTTGTTTGCAGTACGACTGCAAATTCCTAGTATCTATATTAAAACAGCTATATAGTCAATTCATGTATGATCGGTTGTAGTGGCCCTTCGGCTCCAAACTATTCAGTGAAGGAAAGCTCATGCAGATTGTAATGCCTCCGAGTTACAACTCCACACAAGCATGGTGTTTGGGTCTGTATAGTTTCCTTCTGCAAACGTAATGTAACAGTCAATTCCAAAAGTGCCCACCTCCCCCCGGGCATACCCTGGGTATCTGATCCGAAATTTGTCCCGCACGGTGGGGCATTTGACTATCCGCTAAACATTGGTCGGCGGTCGCCAGCTAAAGGGTTTTACGAGTCTTTCGCGCGCAAATATTCATTCATTCACCAAAGGAGTCGCTTCGCTCTCTTCACTTCAAGATTCCGCGTAGGTTTTCCGTTGTTTACAGTTGATATGCCTTTATTCAAAGTTTGGAGTGCTGACAAAAGAGATCGGAAAAGAGTTTCGGTGCACAGTTTTTCGGATCTGGTTTGAAAAAGGTAAGCGATTTTAGAATAAAATATTCATTATGTACGGGGAGCGTGCTAAAATGCTTTATGCAACGAGTGATTTGCTATAGATTTACACTTGATTTGCCCTTTTTGAGGCCCTGACAGTGGGGAATTTGATTGTCTAAACTGGAAACACAGCGGGGCATCTGATCAAAAATTTTCAAAAAAGCAAATGCCTGGTATTTGCCCGGGGGGTAGGGATGGGCGCTTTTGGAATTGACTGATACATAACTACAGACGTCATTAACAGACATTTTCGTCAGTGCTAAACTGAGAAGCAGGCATTAATGAATGCTAACCAAATTCAACAGCCACTTTACCTAGGTTTACATATTTAGAAACCCCTGGATATTTTGCATTTGAGCTTTGATGGAATAAAGTCAGTTTGTGGGGTGCAGTGGCGACCAAACCGCAGGTATATATGAATAGAGGGGATTAGTTTCTAAAGAAACTGTGGTGCTGCGTCGGTGGGGAAGTGAGACACGAAAATTTGGTTTATAATGTAAATTGACCACCGTACAGGGATTCGATTAGCTGACGTTTCGAGCGTTAGCCCTTCGTCGGAGCGAATCGAGGAATTGTGGGTTGTGTATGGTTTATATACAGAAAATGGAGCTACGCTATTGGTGGTAACATGGTAACGTGAAAAACAGGAATAAATTAATTGAATGAAAAGCGCTCGTTGATACCGTGGGGATTAAGAGTGCCAATTTGAAAGATCAGTTTTTGCTCGAGATTTTTACGGCTTTCCGTGGTACCTTGATGTAGGGAAAGGCCGGAGATTGACATGTGTTGTTTGGAATGGTTAGGGAGATTAAAATGCCGAGCGACAGGTTTGGATGCGTCTTTGTCGTCTTTCTCAACATCACGAAGATGTTCTCGGAATCGGTCACCTAGTCGTCTTCCTGTTTCGCCGATGTATAACTTTTTGCATAATGTGCAGGTTATGCAATAGATAACATTTGCGGAGGTACACGTGAAACGATCAGTGATCTTAACAGATCGCTTAGGGCCCGATATTTTGTCAGTGTTTTGAATGAAAGGACAAGTTTTGCATCGCGAGCGCGCGCATTTAAAAGTGCCAGGTTGTTCAGTTGTTTTGAATGCGCTTGTAACTAGAAAGTTACCTACATTTTTGTCGCGTTTGAATGAAATCAGCGGTGGTTCCGAAAAGATTCTAGCAGTTTCTGGATCATTTTGCAGTATCTTAAAGTTGTTAAGAATGATGGCTTTAACTGGGTTATTATGCGGGTGAAATGTGAGGGTGAATGGAATTCTGTCATTCTTTTCCTTTTGTGACGTCTGTAGTGCTGACTGTTGATCAATCTGCTGAGCGCGGTGATGGCCCGATTGAACTACAGAATCAGGATAGCCACGTTTCTCGAAAAAATGGCACATTTCCTCTGATTTGTTGGAAAAATCAGAGTCATCACTACATAGACGTCGAAGTCTGAGAAATTGAGAATAGGGAATGGCGTTTTTGACATGAGATGGATGTGAAGATGAATACAACAAATAACTGTGAGAATCGGTGGGTTTGTAGTGCACACTGGTACATAAACCGTTGCCGCTGATAAAAACTTTGATATCGAGAAAGGCCAGGGAAGTTTCCGAAATTTCCCAGGTATATTTTAGAGCCGGATGAAAGGAATTAACGGCGGTTATAAATTGGTTGATTTCCTCCTTGCTAGACGAAATTGCGCCGATACAGTCGTCAATGTAGCGACCGTAGAGTTCAGGTTTAGGACCGTTGTACTGATTGAAGAATTGGTACTCGACGTACCCTACAAAAAGATTGGCGTAGCTAGGTCCCATTTTTGTGCCCATCGCTACACCATTAATTTGCTTATAATAGTTGTCAGCGAAAGAAAAACAGTTAAGTGTTAAAACTAGTTCAGCTAGGCGGAGTAGCGTTTCCGAGCTAGGTTCCTTGACGGTGCGTTGATCGAAAAAATACTTAAGTGCTTGAAGACCTTCGCCGTTTGGAATGACAGTGTATAGAGATGTAATATCCATAGTGAAAATTAGTTTGTCTTCGCCGGTGAAATTGAAATCGCGGAAAATTTCAAGTGCGTGTTGACTGTCTTTAATGTAAGATGGCAAAGATTTGACGATGGGCGCCATAATCTTGTCGAACGCATTATCAACTCCGTTGATAAACCAAATTTTCGCAGGTATATATGTTGACTTTGCAGTTCGTACAACGCAATCCCTGTAATATTAATCTCTCTAGTGCAGAGAGACAACGTTTTTCAAATTGTTGCTTGATTAGCTCTCCATGAAACGCTCGCTTCCTCCCAATTTTATTTTTTGGATTCCAACATGCCTTGCTAAGATCTGCTGGCCCGCTTGCTCATGCACTGCGTAGAACGCATGCGCAGTCAGAAATGGTAGACCCCGTCCAGGAAGTAGAACTATATTCTAATTTTGGCGCACCTAGGCATGCGCCATTTAACCGGAAGAACGAACGCTGGTCAAGGGGAACTAAGCCTCAAAATTGAAGAGGCGCAACATTGGCTTTCTGCTCATAATGGTGCGCTATCTGTATCTATAAGATAGTAGACCCGATATTTCTCGTCGTAAATTTAAGTTAATGAATTTGCGCCAATCCGTTTGTTTAGCGTTTAGTCATGATAATATTTTGTGAACTAGTGCCGAATAAGATTTGTGTTTTAAGAGTCTAGCTTAATTCAAAACAGGTGTTAATGGTCTCTCTGCCTTTATCTGAGACACGGCATTCATTTGTTATCAAAATTGCGATCGCATAAAGTGAAAGAAATTAAGCGAAGTTTCTAGTTCGGCAAAAACGTAAAGCTAATCGGAGATTTTGACTTTTTGCGTGCAAAACCAGCGATTGATATTGAAGCACACTAAATAAATTCTACATGACAAAAGCATTTTAAAATTCAAACAGGTCATAAAGTGTCAATTATGTCTCTCGAGGTCGCCAGTCATTTTTACTTTCTTTGGCGGAAAAAAATTGATGTCAGATTTATTACACTTAATGACATACAGAAACAAACTTCGTCTTGAAATCCTTGTTTCTTGGAAACGAGAACGGACCCTTAGTGATTTACTCGATGAAGTTTTAAATTTGGACACAAAGGTAACTCTATGCATTTCTTGCGAGTATCAAATAATCATTTTTAGACTTCTTTGAATTACTGAGCTAACGAAAGTAGCATGTACAGAGGCTTTGAAAAGGATTGAGTTATAATTTTGATCTAAAAGGAGTTGGGAAAGAATTAAAGCGTCTTTAATCTTTTGTTAATTTTATCTTCTGATGGTAAGTTGAAAAGCAGAGAAATTGAAATTCAAATCGACGGGAGCTTAGAAAGACCTCCCGTTGTTTTCGCGCTGTAGCTTTAATGTTGACCAGAGAATGGAGATGAAAAGTTTATCTTGCCTGTGAAATTAGCCAATTTGGAGAGAGGATCCAAAGTGCTTTTTTCATTATCTTGAACGCCAGCGTAAATTTTGAAAAAAACAAAAACAAAAGTTTTCATTTCACCGTGCTATTTAGCTTGAATGGCCTGCTTTCAAGAACTGAGAGAGTCGAACCAGCTGTATTGTTTAAAAACCCCGATATTTTAGCTTTATACAAGAAAGACAAGAAAAAGGTTGAAGGTAGCAATTGCTTTGTCTTCACCATTTGGCGCCTAAAATAAACAATTTTCGGTCTTGGAAGAAAATTACTTGCGTCACAGGGCAATTTTAAACGGCCACATCTTTTGAGCTGGCCCCCTGCCCTCGAAGCCATATAATCTCTATTCATGCAGCCCTCATATTTTGACTCGCTTGTTAAATCAACTTTGCATAGATTATTTCTTAGCCCTATGTACACACCTCACGGCAATTAGAGGCTCGATCTCTGTCGAGGCTAAAAGAAGTTTGAACATTCTACGTGAACATTTCTCGTAGGTAACTGTTAGCTTTGCGAGTTGACCGATCTTCGGGAATATGAAAGCTTGGAATTGATGTGCTTTCGCCAAAGCAGGTGAATGTAATGTTATAGTTAAATTTGCTATATTTGCATTTTGCATTCTCAGTTCATGTTTTTATTTTGCATGAACATTACTTTAATTTTAAATTTTAATTCTTTTAGTTCGTAAATCTTATTGATTCTTTCGGCTTAGCTTGGTTATATAGTATAAAACTAATGCAAGAAAAACTGCGTAAATCCATGATTTTATAACCACGAGTAGAACGGCACCTCAAATGACACAAAATCATAAATTTTAATTTTTCAAGTCGACAATCAACCATGAAACACCTTTGCTTCCAAGCTACCGCCTTTCGTAATTTTCGAACCGAGTTAAAATGTTATATAAAATTTTTGTCCTCAGAAACGACTGCTAAACACCGTTTTTCTTTCGCTCAGTAACTATTGTATCCGTCATCTCGTCGTTATTTCGAGGGTTTTTAATATGACAAAAAATAAACAAGTTGGCAAACGTCAAATTTATTACACACCCTCCCCATCAAAGGCCTCAATCTCGCTCCAGGCCATATCAAAGGACCTTGTAAAATTATTGAAATACAACGTTTTGGCAATTCATGCAAAAGCAGCTGCACTACTACTATAGTTTTAATGGTCGCGTTTGTTCATACTGACAAAATGGTCCTGACTTGTTAGTCTGTAATTTGACCAATGCGAACACAGCTATTTTTAGCATTATTTTCACGTGGTACCGTTTGTTATTCTCTATAAGATGATTCTAACTTTTCAGTCTGCGGACGAAATCCCAATTGTGACCATTCTATTGAAAGCTACTGAGCAGCACTTTCTATGGTGCTGTTTGTTATGCCGTACAAGGTGGTTCTAACTTTTGAGTCTGAGGATGAAATCCTAAAGTGTGACCATTCAAATGAAAGCTACTGAGCAGTACTTTCCTGTGGTGTTGTTGATATGCCGTACAAGGTGGTTCTAACTTTTGAGTCCGTGGATGGAATCGTAAAGTGTGAGCATTCAAATGAAAGCCACTGAGCAGTACTCTTCTGTGCTGGTTTTTATTATACTCAGTACAAGGTGGTTCTAACTTTTGAGTCTGTGGATGTAATCCTAAAGTGTGACCATTCAAGTGAAAGCTACCAAGCAGTGCTTTCCTGTTGTGCTTCTTATTAATTTTTGTCTAAGGTCGTTCTAACATTTGATTCTTCTGGAGAAATTGTGTGACCGTTCCACTGAAATTTATTGAGGAATATTTTACTGTGGTTCTGCAAATGAGAATTCCTTTCTCTGCTACTGTTTGGTGTATCAGTATCAGTTTGGTGTATCAGTAACGTGGCTCTAAGTTTTGATTCTGTGGATGAATTCCTGTCAAAAATTTATCATTATCGTTATCATTATCGTTATTAAAGCTATTTATTATGCTGTACTATGTGGTTCTATATTTTGAATCTGTGGATGTGGAAAGCCTGAAGTGTGGTCGTTTATATCAAAGCTACGTATATACTGAGTAGTACTTTCCTGTTGTGCTGTTTATTATGTTACAAGGTGTCTCTAACGTTTATGTTTGTGAAAGAAATGCAGAAGTGACACCATTCAAATGTAAAGTACTGAGCAGTACTTTCACGGTACCGCTGTTTATGATTCAACAACGGTTCGTTCTAGCTGTGAAATCTGGGGATGAAATATCGCAAATCAAATGAATGATATTAGCGAACTCCTTTCTCGCAGTAATAGAGCGTTTTTATTCACGTGACTATCGGCCATATTGGTTCATTGAAACAAAAGAAAGTAATTGTACAAAAATAGAATCCAATTCCCAGAGGTTTAGTCTGAGATACCAACATGGCCGCCGTTTCTTTGTTTTGGGACACCAACATGGCTGCCGTGACGTCACGTGAAAAACATTCTATAGGGAGTTTAAGAGACGAGGACGGCGACGGCAACGAAAACGTCATTTCAAAATATATCTTCTCGTTATCGTAGCACTTTGAATTCGCGATTATTCCAATTTGTTGAGCTTGTAAAATGTCGGCGAACTATCCAGGAACTAAATTTCTATGAGTGGCGTTAAAGTAAAGAAAAATAAAGAAAATTTGCATCCGAGTGTGCTCACGTTCTCGCAAAAATCTAAAATTTGGTTATTTCACGTTGTTGTTTTGCAAAACACGGCAAAGAAATGTACAAAATATAAAACACGCGTGCAGAGCGATTGCTTTTGCTCATTAAATCTATTGTTTTGTGACATTCTCGTTGATTAATGTTGCATACAATGTGCGAGATATCTTCTGGGTCTGTTGTTAAAATCCTAAAATATAAAGCCAGAGTAAACAATCAAATAAAAATTTCTTGAGCTTTGATTTTTAAGCGTTAAAACCCTTCACCAACTGTCAAGAGAGGAGTCCGAACCGACTGCGAATAAATGTAGAGCAGTGTAATAAATTTATGACGTATCCTGGTCGTGCGTTCACTCTGTTTGTTTCTGGTTCCTTTCCTCTCTGATAAGATCTTCTCCAAGAATGTTGGACTAAATCCACTGCCCAATTAAGACAAACAAACAAACGTTTCAATCTTTTGACAAAGGGGATTTCCTTTTGTACATAACAAATATTCCATATCCAGGTTTCCCTGAAAACATATCGATACTTCCGAAAAAATATTAGTCGATTTGATACCGACCTTTCGATACTGCTTACATGACTACTTGGAACGTGGAAGTCTTGGGCGCTTTCCTTTTGCATGGAAAACCCGGTTGTTCCAGTGGTGAAACAAATGAAACAGACTTTTTCACTGGAAATTGTTTCTTTTCTCGTTTTTACCGGAATTATCGAAAAATCCTGTACCATCTGCGGCATCTGATCCCACTAGTTCCATGCTCCTTGAAGACTTAAACGCGCGGTTTGGTGCTATTTTTGTTAGTACCCAGTCTCTAAAAGAGTAATTCTTGTTCCTTTTAACAGAAAACTCTCCCCGGTTTTTCCACGCAAAAGGAAAGCGCTCCTTGTTTGCGGACCACACCGATTTCGAGAAAATTGTATTTTTTATGAAGCGTAAATTTTGTAATCCCAAGACTACTGTTAATAAAGTTAAACGAAGTAAACTCGAATACAAGACCATTCTTGGACAGGAAATAAGCAGAATCCATGAATAAGCAAGCGTTGATTGATGTTAAAAGTGGCATATACAAATGTAGGAACGATTTGGTGTTCATAAACCGTTTTTATAGTAGCGTCGTTTGAATGACAGCCGGTATAATTCTTCAGGTTTACATTTCTCGTGATAATTATAGCTATTCCATTAACACCACGCTGGGATCATAAAATTTAAATATGAAAGCAAAAACGACATCAATTTTAGTGGCTGCAGGCAAATGGCGCCATCAGAAAAATGATCTATGAAAGCAACAACTCTCTTCAGTATTTGCACACCACCGTGATTTGAAGTTCTAGATGAGCTTCTTCGAGACTGTTGGAGCATTTCGGTAAGTTTTCCAGATATTTTGAGAAGGAATGGAAGTGTTATTGTAACAATCGTAGTGTTCAGGAAAATGTTTTACAAATGATGATAAGTATTCAAGAAATCAATCAAATCTTTTACCGGAAAATTTACAAAAGGTTACATGGTTGTCTCTGTTTCCTTGCAACTCTCAACTTATTTTCTCTTTTCTCCGCTAGTTCGGCTCAAGTTTTTCTTGTTTAATAATATTCTCTTAACCTTGCACACAAACTACAGTAACAGTACATGCTACGGCAATTGCTCTAAATAAATCAAAAGTTTGAAGTGAGTACATATATGTTATTTGCCGGCGGGGAGGTCCATGTTGGGAAAAACTGTTCCAGAGGTCTCGAGTGTGGCCCTCGGCTTGCGGCCTCGAGGGCACAGTTTTTCCCAATACGGACGGATCTAGGCCGGCAAATAACGTGTTTATTTTTTCGTGGAAAAACTGGTTTATAGGCGGGCTAATCAATCTAGGACGGGCAAACTGCGTTTATTACGCGCGAATTTGCATTGACGTTTAGTCCGTGAAAAACAAAATACTATTGAACAAAAGTTTTCAAATTTCTCGCCTTACCGCGGCAAGAATTGATGCTCGAAATCTTCATGGGGAATTTGAACATGCACTTTAAGGTCAGAAACCTGAACTGTATTAGAGGTAAGTTTACCTTGCAGAGTTTTTGACGTTTGCTAGTATTATGCAACTAAAGACAGCATACCTGCCAAGTGTCACGCCTAGGGCGTGATTGTCACGCCTGCGGATTGAAAACCTCGATGTCACGCCTACTCACGCCTGTGTTCCAATTTCTCACGCCTAGTAGAAACGTTAGAGCCATTACAGCCTTGACTGACACATTTTGAAAAATCTATTAATTATTTAAAAAAACTGAAACCAGTGAGAGAAAATAAAAGTCCATGTGAATGATCGACTTTCTCCGAATTCTGTTTCTTTTTAAGACGGAAGTCTTCGGAACATCTTCGGAAGTCTTCGAAAAATCTTCGGAAGTCTTCGGACATCTTCGGATATCATCAGAGCCCTACGAAAAATCCTGGCACTCTCAGGAGAAAAATGTCACGCCTATAAATTAAAAAAAGTTGGCAGGTATAAGACAGTGACTCTAGCGTGAAACCTTCGCCTCAACACAAAGTTATAAATTGAACGATAAGAGAAAACTCGTTCCTTCTTGAATTAAACTGCTGACAAAATATCGATTTAAAAATTGAAAAATGGAAAATGCGAAGCAAAGAAACCTATTAAACGCAGTAAAACATGGTAAAGCTCGTAAATTAAACTACGGTAATATCGCTGCAACAACAAACAGCGCACAACAAGTGCAAAATTGCGTTGTACAACACCACAGAGACGGAATGTCATGTCAACAAATTACAAGCGTAGACTTTCTTGTTTGAATAAATCGTGAAAAGACCTCAATTATACAAGAGAAAACAAAAAACGACAACCTGAAATAGCGTTCACAGCCTCCAACTTGTAATAATATATGGCGGTAAGCTAGGCTTCAACTTTGAAATTAAATTCGGATGTGTACTCAGTTGAGTATGCTCGCCTTTTTCAGAAATTGCAACGATTTTAATCCCACCGCTTGTTTATATTCATCCACTTAACAACCATTCATAAAACATCATTTACAACATTTTTGCGCTGTCACTTTGATGAAAATTCTCGCTCGCTCCCAAGTTTTCTTCAAAGTCGGTACTCGGGGTCCGCATTGGATAATCCGGACGGCTGGAGCGCGCGCCAACAGCCAATCAGATTCGAGGATTCAGGATTTCGGTCCGCTGAGATACTTAAAAAAGAAAAGATAAATAAATAAAAATCAAGAATCTTAAATGCTGGAAAGAAATGTTGGAAAAAATATGAAAAGCACCAAACTATATACTTGTAGTATAGATTTACAAACCGTGTAATGGAAATGTGAATAAAGTGTTGTTGTTGTTGAAAAAACAACAACAACAAGAACTGAAGAACTGATTACGTTTTCAATAGTGAGTAGGGTTTTTGAAACCACGACATAGAATGTTTTCCTGGTGTAGTATTCGTTTCTTTCCTTGACGTGGTGCAAATAGATTATTAAGCTAAAATTACTCGGAGATTCAAATCAAGTAGAAGAAGGGGGTTATTGGCAAAACTATAAATAATTTTGTCACTGAAAGAGTAAACTTTGCCTGAAAATTAGGCGCACCTCCAATAAACAAAATCTGCATGGACAAAACGACTACGTACGACAGACAGGTGACAAAGAGATTTCTTTAGGATTTTTCCTTGGTACAGAGATGGCGTTGTGCAATTCGATGTCTGGGTAGTGTGCCGTTATTGGGAAAGACAGACAGACAGACAGACAGACAGACAGACATGTTTTTATTTGGAGTCTTATACAATATATAGTACATCGGTTGGCGGGAAATGTAAAACGAAAGGGGTGGCGGGGGGAGGGGTGGAGGCGAATTCCTTTATCCATTTCTGGACGTTAGTGCTGGGCATTTTGACCAAAGCAAACTGATCTATTTATTTTATAGCGCTTACCAGTCACACGCGTCCCCCAACGATTTTTTCCCATTTTCGAAAACTAAGTTTTGTGGACGTCAATCCAATGTTTCCAAGGCAATATAGTCCTCTCACGGCCATGTACAATCGTTGTTGTGATCAGGTATAATCGCTCAGTTATTACTGACAAAGTGGTTTCCAGTTGAATTCGTTGAGATGGAAGATTATTATGTCGAGACAACATGGTCTGCCTTGAATCGCATAGCCGATACAGAAACACTATTTGGCAGCAAAACGTTTGTGAAGAAGGCGATTCGATTGTACGTAAACACTGGAGCCGTAAGCGATCTGCCAAAGAGAAGATCAAAGAAACGAAAAATCACGAATATCAGGTAGCTGAAAACGTTGGCCTCAGAAAATTTAGTCGAGTTGTGTAGAAATTGACTTTTTATCAGCTTTTTCCGTTTCACATTCATCAGTAATGCTTTTTTAAGGCACATGACCTCACGCTTTCCCCAGCAGAAATTCTTGTCGTTCGTTATGCTATAAGATAATCCAGAGCTCTATCTTGACGAGTTGCAAATGTGGTTGGAGTATGAGAGAGGTGAGGCAATGCAAACCCTCAGCAGAACTATACGACAAATGGGATTCACAGTAAAAAAGGCACTGAAAGCCGCAAGAGATTAGCAGTCAAATTCTTGCAGTTCATCCTCTAATAAAGGTTATTGTTTAGTTCTCATGTTGTTTTGGTTGTATACTGTTCGTAAATTTGTAGCCTCAAATCATTGCCCATGAGCGAGACGAACGAAAAGGCACAGAGTTCCGACGATTTACTTCTCAGTTTCAACCAGAACAGTTTCTGTTTATCGGCAAGTCAAGTATAGATGAAAGAGCAACTTAGGTACTCTGTGTGTCGTTTGAAAGAAACGCCGTTATTGTCATGGATACATTTGACTGACGTCCACCAAAACTTAGTTTTCGAAAAAGGAAATAGCCGTTGGAGGGCGCGTGTGACTGGTAACCGCTGTAACAAAGTTTACATCATATTGCCAAACAGTGTAAGTTGTTTTGACATAATTATAAGGACGTCTCTCCACCGTAACAAAAACAAGAGCTTCTCACTTGTACGTGCTATCCAAGAATAAAGAAAGAGAAAGCGTGCGTGAATTACGAAGTGGAATGCCGCTGGCCAGCATGTTAAGCTAATAATAATAATAATAATAGTAATAATAATAATGATGATGATGATGATGATGATGATGATGATGATATTTGTAGAGAGAAAAATCTTCAAAGTTTCTCTTTGCCAAAAATGGGTCTTTTTGCCTATACCTACCATCAATCTTTGGAATGTACGTGCTATCCAAGAATAAAGAAAGAGAAAGCGTGCGTGAATTACGAAGTGGAATGCCGCTGGCCAGCATGTTAAGCTAATAATAATAATAATAATAGTAATAATAATAATGATGATGATGATGATGATGATGATGATGATGATGATGATGATGATATTTGTAGAGAGAAAAATCTTCAAAGTTTCTCTTTGCCAAAAATGGGTCTTTTTGCCTATACCTACCATCAATCTTTGGAATGTTATGAAAAGAACAATTCAACAGTGATTGGCATTTTTTTCTGGATCATGGCATAGAAGGTTTGTCTACCTCAAATTTTAGCCCTAATAAGCTGGTCAAAGTAAAAGCATGGGAAGTGGATAATTTTTGCCAGTTACTTATTCCATGCCAGTTTCAAATTTCAAAAATACATTGGGTCATGAAAAAAATTGCTGTGGTCAGGTTTTGCCATCTTTTCCAGCAATATCAGTGCAAAAGTGTTTGCTACACATGAAGCAAAGTGAAAAAATCAGACAGGCATGACAATGCACTTCTCCAGCAAAGTAATAGCATAGAGATGGAATGTAAACAACATGTCAGCTCCAAAGTGGTGCAAGAATTAAATGCAAATCTTACCTCGCAAACGAGCAGTCTGAACAAGCCTTTTTCAACTGAATCCTTTATTCGGGGAGAAAAAATACAAAAAGGCTCTTCTCCTTTCAAATTAACGAGGAACTTTGGAGAAAAAAGACGAACAAGAGCTTTGTCAGCTCGCTTTTTATCAGCAACCTCAACCAAGCAGCCAAACAGCAAGAATCTGTCCCCGTTGCATCCTGTGAAATTCCACATATCTCTGAGCGGGAAAAGCTCCTCCAAAACAATTTACTATTCTCTTCTAAGTCTCTGACCAGGCTTCAATCCTGCACCAAGCGTTGTCCAGGAACCTTCAACTTTCGATGAAACTTCCACAAGTGAAGATTGAAGCCTAGCGAGATAAGACTCGTTTGCTTTTAGGCCCCTTGTCGATGAACAACTAACCGTCAGCAGATTGAGGCGAGCGTTTGAGCAAAGGTCGTTGCATTCGCAGTGCCAGCAAACGGTTCTTTGGAACTGGCAAGGTTTAAGCCTTCTAAGCCCTTGATGAGCACATAGTACTAAGTAACATTAACACGGTAATTTAAGGCAATTTTGACACATTCCAGGGTAAATTCTGCAATTATTCGCCCGACCAGAGACTGAATTCAAATGAGCCGATTATAGCCACGTGACTAGTAGTCATGTGACAAGATACATGCATACCAATACCCAGTTCTCCATCAAAGACCGCGTGTACAGTCTGATCGATAGCTCACAACACGGTTTCATAATAGGGCGGTCATGCGTGACGCAGTTGGTGGAGGTACTCGACTACATCGGCTCCCAACTCGACAACGGGGGGCAGATTGATGTTATCTATCTTGATATGTCGAAGGCCTTTGACAAAGTGAGTCATCGCAAACTACTCAGGAAGCTGCGTGACTACGGTTTCAGCGGAAAGCTTCTGGCCTGGCTTGACTCCTACCTCCACGGTCGGACGCAGAGGGTAACGGCACTGGGGGCGAACTCGCAGGCACTTCCAGTGACATCAGGAGTCCCTCAGGGGTCCATACTGGGCCCCATGCTGTTTCTCCTATACGCGAATTCTCTCCCTGGTACTGTAAAATTTAGCCTCTCGCTGCCTTTGCTGATGACACCAAGGTCTTCAAGTCCATAAAGTCCCCAACCGACGCTGCATTATTAAGAATGATCTAAGCAGCCTTGCCACTTGGTCGTCCTCTGCCGGCCTGGTGTTCAACGAATCTAAGTGCAAGGCACAACAAATTACCCGTAAACACAACCCTGTGTCCAACACGTATGACATAAACGAGGTTCCTCTTGGCGTCACCAGCGCAGAAAAGGACCTTGGGGTCGTCATCTCCGACAAGCTATCATGGAACAAAAAGGTGTGCGACCAGCGCGCAAAGTCAAACAGGATACTGGAGTTTGTGAGACGTAACACCAGGTTTATCAAGAATGCATCAGTCAGACGTGTCATTTACCTCACGCTTGTCAGGTCACATCTCGGCTACGCCACTTAAGTGTGGGTGCCTCAGTCGAAAGAACTGATACGTAAGACGGAACGGATCCAGCGCCGGGCTACAAAATACATTCTCAACTTGCCTTTCCTCTGTGAGGAATCTTATAAAGACAGACTGATTAAACTGGACCTTCTTCCCGTGTCCTACTGGCACGAGTATCTAGATATGGTTTTTTTTCTTTAAATCTGTGACTGGGCTAGTTAAGGTTAACCCTACTGTAATCCCCACTAGACGCATCCTCTCAAGAGCAACTAGATCCAGTAGCAACACAAATATAACTTACTTTGTTCCCAGAAAGTGCAAAACAACAACATACCAGAGGTCTTTTTTCATCCGCACAGTGAGAATATGGAACGCTCTAGCTGTCGACATTGGTCTCTCTGTAACCATTTCCCTCAGTTCATTCAAAGCACACCTACTCAGTTACTATAAGCAATCACTCTGTAAATCATATGACCCTGAAGATCCTCGTTCATTCAAGTCTATCTGCACAAGTTGCAACAAAGCCCGTAATCTGACAAGAATCATTGACTGCTGCTACTAACTACACATTAATTTTTATTGTAATTTTTATTTCAATTTTATGTGTTCCGGGCCCGCAGTAATTGGCGTAAGCTGTTGCGGTGTCCCTGCCTGTTTTGTACAACCTATCTCTCTCTCTTTTTTTTTTTTGTTTTTTGTTTTGTTTTGGTTTGTGTATATTTAATATTAAGTTGGCGAAGCTAATAAAATAAAATAAAATAAAATAAAATAAATAAAATAAAATCTTTGAAGAAATAAGAGTTTTAATACCCCAACCCCCTAACTCACTTTTAGCAAAAAAAAAACTTATGGTTTCCTCCTTCTTAAGCCAGCGAATTTTTTTCAAAACAGCAATCGTGAAATTTGTATGCTTAATTAGTTTATGGGATATAGCGTTTAATTTCGTGATTTTAAATTTCACATGTTTTAATACTAAGAGTGACCTCGTCAGCTTATAAATTAAGACCCTGGAAATTTGATGAAACGGTTAAAACTACGTAACTATAATCTAGATTAACGCAGTTGAAAGTGGTGAAATCTATGTCGAAATATAACTGGAAAAAAAAGAAACGAAATAAATCGTCTTTCTATAAAAACCTAGAACTCGGTCGTCTTTAAAAAATTACGAGCGATTTAAAATCTTCTAAATTACTAGGTAAAGACTGTTAAAAGCTTTGATCCGTTAAAATGAAAAGTTCTTTTCGCATTTTCTGTTCTCACTCTCGGAAAAAAAAATTAAGTGTTTTCCACTTCTTCTCGTGCTGCGCATTGTTTTAGAAACCGCAAAATAATCAGTTTAAAGAACGTTGGCGGGGACTCATCGATGCATTTGAATTATGGCAAGAAATGAGAGACATGAGGGGGCGAAGTCACAGCACTTCAGAGTAGTCTAGAGAGCTGCCAATTATTTTCTTTCTTTGGCGAGATGCTATTGGATGATCGCTGCTATAGAAATTTGCAGGCGGTTCAAAATTAAAAAAAAAAAAGATGGCGGCCCTGTCGAGTAATCTACGGTTGTCTACAACAGCGAAGAAATATAATAAAGAACTGAAAGTTCGTTATCTGGAAAATTTCCAGTAATAAATAGAGGCGAAATATCGGACATTCTTGGCGTATGAAAGTATAATTACTGTACTTCGAACGATCACGGCGTATTGAAAATTTGGTTTCCTCCTGTTTAATTCTCCCGCGATCTCGCCGCAAGGATTTGTTGTCATTCTCAGTCTTTTACTGAGGATTTCTACCCGTAAAAAGCCTGGGAAAGAGAAGAATGATATAGCAAAATGGCCGACGGTACTTGGAACTTGCGAAACATCCACAGCACTTGTGGTGCTTCTATGAAGGCTTATCTTCATCCAAGTAGACTTGAAAAGTCTATCTTCAATGCTGATTACCGTGGTGGACCGAAACTGTGAAAAACAGTTCCATTGACGTGAACGACATTGTTTTGGAACCGACAATAATTCTGATTGATACCAGGGAATTCTTTCCCGCACGGGCTTGTATAAGTAGATTTTTCGAAGGCGATTCAGCTGGAAATGGCATTCCGCTATGTATACTTTTCTTACCAAAAAAGAATCTCAACTTTAAAGTTCAAAACCGTGGCGGATAAGCTGGAAATTGAGTAATTTTTGTCCCAAAGAACGACTATCGATGTCAAGGAATAGTATCCGATTGATACCAGTAGAAAAGTCAAAAGCTTAGAGAGGTATGTTAAAAAATTTAAATTTAAATTTCTCTATTTATGCTCGACATATTCTTAGCGTGATTTTTTCCAAGTGTCGCTTCGAACTGCGCACGCGTGTCCCTCATTTCTTGCCATGGTTAACTTCACAGTATAGATGGCGCGCCTAACTTGCAAGGGAAGCCACTTTAAATTCTCAGTTCTCGGGGTCCGATTCAGTGGTCATCAAAACAATCTTTGCTGTCCTTCTCTGTGCTTGATTTAATTTATAGCATGTCATTTTTTTCAATGCGGCTCCATGCGACCTTGCAATAATCCAGGACCGGCAAAACAAGAGACTTAATTAATATACACCTTACTCGCTGCGTCAACTGTTAATTGAGGTTTTGTAATCTACCGAGGACTCCGATTCTTTTGGAAATCTTGACCTCGCAGCTTAAGGTATTAACATTTATTTGAAAATGAGAAAGTCTGACTGGATCTGCAACAAAATTTGGAGAACAATAAATCACTTCGTTTAATACATTGTTTTGCCTGTTGTCAAGATATGATACTTAATTCAAGAGGCCTTCCAAGGGATAGAAGCGACATGGCTCCGAAAACAAGCGACAATCTTCTTCCAAAACACCGACAACCGTCAGAAATTGGCAGAAAACGGGCGAAAGTTTGCGAACAGCGACAATTCGCTTTATGTTCCTAATTGTTTTCTCTAGTTGCGATAGCGACATTTGCCCCTAACGAAACAAACGACAGACAGACTCTAAAACGAGCGACAAGACCACCCCTTGAAAGGCCTCATTCAACGTGTTACCACTCAAGGGAAATCGAAAAATGTTTGAGGAAATAAATGGGCCACTTGAAGTAACTCAGTTTGTAAATCACGGTCATCCAACAGAATAGAGTTTTGTTCTAGGAGACGAGCCCTTCGAGATAGTGGAACTTCAAGTTATGGAAATCGACTTATTTATTACCGTGGCTTTATGAAAACAAGCTTTCTTTCCGTGTCCAAGTTGCAGAGATGACAAAAGTCTGTTTGAAGTTCTATACTTTCGTTTTGATTTGGGGACGTGGTATTGTAAAACGTTAACTATAAACAACGTTAAAAATTAAAAAATGTATTGATAAAGGGACCAATGAGTTGCCTTCATTTCCTCTGCCACCAAACGTCTTAAATCGCCCCCAGCTGTCGCTGAAAAGAAGATGGTTGTTTTTGCTCAGACCTAATTACGTGATCAAAACGTAAAGCTTGTGGGATGTGGCTGGAGTGACAAGGATACTTCACAAATTAATGTGATCAAGTAAGCTGAAGCCACTCAAAAGGCACTAAGGCCACAAGGTAGCGGGCATTACCCCTTAAAGCTACCAAAGCAAAGATTGAGCCCAAGCATTAGCAGCCATGGACAGCTGTTTCGGCCTTGTTAGGCCTCATCAGCATGGCATAGCTAATGCTCAGGCTCAAGTACCCACATATCAATAAAACAAGCAATGAAAACGTAAAGCTTGTGGGATGTGGCTGGAGTGACAAGGATACTTCACAAATTAATGTGATCAAGTAAGCTGAAGCCACTTAAAAGGCACTAAGGCCACAAGGTAGCGGGCATTACCCCTTAAAGCTACCAAAGCAAAGATTGAGCCCAAGCATTAGCAGCCATGGACAGCTGTTTCGGCCTTGTTAGGCCTCATCAGCATGGCATAGCTAATGCTCAGGCTCAAGTACCCACATATCAATAAAACAAGCAATGAAAACGTAAAGCTTGTGGATGTGGCTGGAGTGACAAGGATACTTCACAAATTAATGTGATCAAGTAAGCTGAAGCCACTCGACCGTTTGCCTCAAGGTTCGATCACTTGCAATGTTTCGTGGTGTTATCTGCGAGTCCAATATCTTCGTGGATCACGTCGTTCAAGACAACAAATAAAACCATTTACAATTACTTAAACATTGTTCCAAAACAATGACAAACCTCTCAAAAGGAAACCGAACGCTTGAATATTTGTTTATATATATTATTCATATCTGTTATTGAACGTCCATACAGCATAAAAACGACAAACGTACGTGCTTGGAAAACAGAACACGGTGTTGTTGGAGTTTACAGCTGGGAACCAGCTAATCATTTCATCATTTTTTTCCCAGGTGACAGTTCTTTTAAGAACTCTGTAGCTGCTGCATGACTATTCGTCACTTTCCAGTTATTCCAAGGAGCTCTCTGAAGCGCAAGGGTAAGTTGAAAAAACAAAATTGACGCTCTGATAAATTATCCGGCATTAATTGCTCTGTCAGCAAGCCCTTTTTAGCTCATTCTTTACAGTAGGTAAATGGAATCACGTAAATATGGAAGCAAATATGATCGTTTTGAGGCTTTTCTTTCGACTGCTTTCTCCGTATCTGATCAACCGAGAAATTGTCCGGGAAGCGAGTATGTAAGTTAAGCTGTAAATGTAACAAGTTTGTGTGTCAATTTCCCAAGGTACCACGATCTTTTTAGCTCATTCTTTACAGTAGGTATAAATGGAATCACGAACATATGGAAGCAAATATGATTGTTTTGAGGCTTTTCTTTCGAGTGCTTTCTCCGTATCTGGTCAACCGAGAAATTGTCCGGGAAGCGAGTATGTAAGTAAAGCTGTAAATGTGACTACTTTGTGTGTCAATTTCCCAAGACACCAAGATCTTTCCAGTCAATGTGCCATGTAATAATTCAATCACTTGCAGAAATGTAGACTGTGTTGTGTTAAGGCTTTTAAAGAAAGATGCAACATGGCTTAAGAAATCACAATGATGGTGCAGTCGTTTCTCCATGTTGTTATGTAAATTTAAAGTTTTTGTTGTAGTTTCAAAACATCACTGTGTCAAAGAGCGAAATACTGAACTGGGGCAACAAAAAACACTTTTTATAAAGTCTTGCGACAAACTCTGCATATATAGTTCAACAAGACGATCAAAACTGAAAACAAACTCAAGATTAATTTTACAGTTACAGTGCTTGCTTCTGTTTACACAAAGGCAATAGCTGACAAATAATTATATTGTGAATGATATATGAAATGAATCATATATGAACTGCGGAAATGTAACCAAATGAAGAATGATCCCCGCAGTTGTGAACGCAATTAATGCAATTGCGAAAAGAAGCCTGAAAAAAATTCAGGACTTCAACGGGGTTTGAACTCGTGACCTCGCGATTACCAGTGCGATGCTCTAACCAACTGAGCTATGAAGCCACTGACGTTGGGAGCAGGTCAATTATGGGTTCATATGTTCCCGTGAAAGAAATGAGTGTGAATGATATATGAAATGAATCATATATGAACTGCGGAAATGAAACCAAATGAAGAATGATCCTCGCAGTTGTGAATGCAATTAATGCGAAAAGAAACCTGAAAAAAAATTCAGGACTTCAACGGGGTTTGAACCCGTGACCTCGCGATTACCGGTGCACTCATTTCTTTCACGGGAACATACGAACCCATAATTGACCTGCTCCCAACTTCAGTGGCTTCATAGCTCAGTTCGTTAGAGCATCGCACCGGTAATCGCGGGGTCACGGGCTCAAACCCCGTTGAAGTCCTGAATTTTTTTCAGGCTTCTTTTCGCAATTGCATTAATTGCGTTCACAACTGCGAGGATCATTCTTCATTTGATTTCATTTCCGCAGTTCATATATGATTCATTTCATATATCATTCACACTCATTTCTTTCACGGGAACATATGAACCCATAATTGACCTGCTCTCAACGTCAGTGGCTTCATAGCTCAGTTGGTTAGAGCATCGCACCGGTAATCGCGAGGTCACGGGTTCAAACCCCGTTGAAGTCCTGAATTTTTTTCAGGCTTCTTTTCGCAACTGCATTATGCACATGTCATCGGCTTCCCCGTGGGGTCGACCCCCGGGCTAACAAGTGGGATTGTAAAACCAGTCAAGCAAACTTGAGGAATTTCCCCGGGGGGTCGGGGAATCTCTCAAGACACAGTCCCCTGGGTTAGGTGTCTCTCAGCTGAAAATTCCCGTGACATCCTTTTCAAACTTGTGAATTCCCACAACCCCTAATCTTTGATCGTAGAACAATGTAAAGATTTTCCCCTACCCTCAGGCAAAGAATCCCGTCCATCTTCTTGTATTCCCCCACATATCTCCCTGGTAGGCCCGGGGGTCGACCCCACGGGGAAGCCGATGATATGTGCATTAATTGCGTTCACAGTTCACAACTGCGAGGATCATTCTTCATTTGGTAAATAATTATATTGTTAATAAAAAAAAATCATATAAGAGCTTTCCCTGGAAGAGTTAGTCGCTGTAGCAACTGCTGGAATTAACCGTTAAAACACCGAATATCACTTTATTTGGTTGCAATTGGAGGAATTATTTTACCAACTGGCGTAGTGAAATCTCACAATATCAGCTTACGTCGGTAATTTCAGCTCTCTTAAAAAGTGCTTGATAACACAATAAACTCAGAATCGTATCACAATAGATTTTCAGTTTGGGCCTGGTATGATCCGTGCTAGTTAAGCACCATCCTAATTAAGCTTTTTCAAGCATTTGAGTAACCAAAATCCTGAGGTCACAGAACATTTTCCTTGGACAGGCGGGATTCCAACTCACTTGACTATCTTGCCCGCCAAGCCACACGATTTAATAGAAGAAAGTTTCAGTGAATTCCATCATACATCATTGCAGGCATCTCCTAAATTAGAAAAAAAAAAATGCTTCGCACGTTTTTTAAAAGCGACAAGTAAGCGAGGAGTCAGTTTCTTATTCCATTTTAGAACCATCTTCAGTCTTATGAACTACTTGATAACGGTACAATAAAAATGCAGAGATCTTTCAGAGCCGTATCATTTCGCTGATCCGTTCTATTTTCATATCGCTTGCTGAATATACCTCGGTAACAGATATTTGGGAGCAAAGTCGTATTCTTGGAACCATTCTGTTCTTTAAATAAATTGCCTTTCCATGGAATTTGAAAAAGCTTTCAAGGTCAAACTAGTATCTTTTTAAAACGCCACAATGCTGATGATTATGAAGGTGATTGTGATGGTGATGACGGTGACGGTGACGGTGGTGATGATGACGGTGACGGTGACGGTGACGGTGATAGTGACGGTGACGGTGACGGTGACGGTGACGGTGACGGTGACGGTGACGGTGACGGTGACGGTGACGGTGACGGTGACGGTGACGGTGCCCGTGACGGTGACGGTGACGGTGATGGTGATGATGACGGTAACGGTACGGTCGGTGGCGGTGGGGGGTGATGGTGATGGTAATGGTGATAAACGCCACACTACCTTAATTTTGACAATTTTATTTCTTTATTCTTTTTTAATCTTACTAGGCAGGATTAGCGATATTTAATGTAACAAAATACTTACGTAGCATTTTTACCAACTTTCAGAAAAAAATAAGAAATAAGAAATCAAAATATCTTTTAGAAGTTACTCATAATAACGCTTCTTGAATAATTTCTAATACAAATCACAAATCGTTATGTTCATCCAGGTCAAAGGGGAACTACATATGCAGTGAATCAACTATCAAACCAGAATGATCAGCAACATAGGCGCCATTCCGACGCGGCCATCACGCTACAAAGAAAGACGTTGCTCAACTTTTTCCCGTCCCGAAACTGGGTTTCCGTGTCTGGAAGGTCTAAAACGCCGCCGCCCGGATTCTAAAATCATCTTGAACGTTGGCGGACGTAGATTTGTCACTTGGAAAAACACGCTGAAACGTTTTCCTAGGACGCTCCTGGGTTCGGAGGAGCTTGTTTCGCGCTTTTACGACAAGGATAAAAAGGAGTACTTCATAGATCGCGACCCTCATTTGTTTCGTTACATTTTGAATTACTATCGATGCGGAAAACTGCATCGTTCGTTTGAGGATTGTAACGCTTCATTTGAAGACGAACTTCACTTTTTTGGCATCAGACCTCAGGAAGTTCACGATTGTTGCTTCGATGATGATCATGAACGAGACATTCAAGAAGACAGCAAAATGTCTGCTTCGTCATCGACGAGTCCAAGCAAAACATTTAAACGAAGTTTAATCGGCAATGCAAGAAATTGGATGTGGGTATTACTGGAAGGCGAAGCCGAGTCTGGATTTAGAGCTTTCATAGGCATGGTCATAATTTACATTGTGGGAATTTTTATAATTCTTAGCATTTTCACAACCGTCTACGAGACTGTTCCTTGTGAAAGCGAAGAGAATGTTTGCAAGGAAAGAGTTCGAGTCCTACATCTGTTGGATGTGATTTGTGTTGGTGTTTTTTCAGTGGAATTTTCTCTTCGACTTCTACTCTGCCCTAACTTCGTGGAATTCGCCAAGAGTCCCATGAACATCATCGATCTAGTATCGGTTCTACCGTTTTACTTGACAATATTACTGCAGTCGGTAGTTGGGTCAAATTTAGAAGCTTTCGTCGTTCTCAGAGTTTTGCGGATATTTAGAGTTTTCAAGTTAACGAGACATTCTAAGCGTCTTCAAAGATTTGGAGCAGCGATTGCAAGCTGTGTGACTGATCTTATGTCATTGGCGTTTGTGTTAGTCATTGCTGTGGTGGTGTTTTCAAGTATGATTTACTTTATTGAGCGTAACGCCGTAGAAGGGAAGTTTATAAGCATTCCTGACAGTATGTGGTACACCATCGTGACTATGATCACACTTGGGTGAGTAGTGCTTATTTTCTTTTATTTGTACTAAATATATAACAAATATACTCTATTTACCAAGCGTGTGTACTCTTATAGCACACGCGTGACTTCAAAACGTGGTAAAAACAATGAAATAAGCAACGAGCGACACGGGATTGAAAGACTTATGTTCTTTTTACGTTTTGAAGTGCTCTGTATTGCAAATGGAATCGTTTGTTTGTTTTATGTATTCTTATTTAATTTTTTTTCTGCTCATGACGTCATTTGTGCGTCTGTACTTTAATAGCAAACTCGTCTAAACCAATTAAAACTCGAAGTTTATGCTGTCAACTGAATATTAATTAGGAACAAACGCCACCAAACACAAAAGATCTTGAGTTTTTTTTTTAATTTGAATGACCACACTGTAGGGTTTTATCCACGGTTCAAAAGCTTAAAACCAGCTCGTATAGCATAGTTAACTGTACTATGCGAAAGTACTGCTCAGTAGTTCAAAGGTCACATAGTAGGCTGTTTCCCACAGATCGAAAGTTTGGACCATCTTGAACAGCATTTTTATTTTTTATTATTTATTTTTTATAATAATTTATTTATTAAACATCATTTAACATCACATTACAATAAACTTTACAATAACAGGGCGGCAAATAAAAAGGAGGCGAAACAGTAAAAAAAGAAAAATAAGTAAATAAATAAATAAATGAACAAACAAGCAAAAAAAAAGCGAACTACGAATGTTCAACATATTAACAACAACAAGCAGAACAAATAGAAAAATGTTTTCTAAATTACTATAAATCCAACACTAATCAGAAATGCACAGCGTGGTCCACTTATTTCTGTATTTGTTAAGATTTCCGTTTGTTATTGCGATTTCTCTTTCGCACTGGATTTTAATTTCCAGGAGAACAATGAAAACTTCCAGCTCTGGGGTCTCAAACTTGTTTCTAGCTAAGTAAACGTAATATCTAGCAATTAAGAGATAATGGTTAAAAGTATGAAAGCTGTTAGATTCAGGTTTGTATCCATAAAGAACTTCCGTTGAATTGGGATTTATGTTTTCAGAACATTTACGATTCCACCAATCTATGACTTTTTCCCAAAAACCTTTTACCGCAGGACACTCGTAAAAAATATGACTAATAGTTTCACGAGGAGCATCACATTGTTCGCATTTTGGAGAAGATTTAACATTCATTTTCCAAAGGCGTTGATTGGTCGGAAGAATATTGTGGATGAGTTTGAACTGAAAACTTCTTAGCTTATTTTCAATGGTGATTTTGAATGGAAGCTCATATACGGCACTAGGAGTGACTGTTTGTTCTCTTAAATAGGATTCAATTAATGGAGGGCAGAAAGATTTCTCAGCAAACATTAGTCGAGCATATTTTGCTGAAGCATTTCCAACGGTTAGTTGTGTTACCTTTGGTTCGTTGGTGTGTTCCTGATTGCCATGTAACATAGCATTTTTCCAATCTTTAGGAATCGCGGCCAAAAGACCATCGTAATCAAGAAAGGTACCACGAATGTGAAGAGTATCTTTAAGCTCTTGGAAAGAGAGGAAGTTATCGTGAACATTGAGGATATCTTTAATTCTTAAAATGCCTTTGCTAATCCATGCTTTATAAAAAACCGTCTTTCCGCCGATCTTAATAAAGCGGTTATTCCAAAGTATTTCCTCTTTAATTTCATTAACACTAAGGGGTACCTTGGAATGAAGGATCTGCCAGGCCGTTAAAATGTTCCTATAAAAGAGGGGGAGACCCTGTAGAGCTAAGAATTTCAAATCGTAATTACACTGAAACAAAAAAGAGCCTCCGAATTTTTCAAGATGAGAATCAAGAAGCGCGCACCAATGATGACCATCCGATGAACAATAGCGATTTACCCAGGCAGCTTTAAGAGATTTTTCTACGTCCGCGAAATTGACCATATTAAGGCCACCTTTGAAGATTGGGCCTGTCAGTGTGTTTCTTTTGATTTTATCAGGCTTAAAGTTCCATATGAAAGGGAAAATGACCTTATTAACTTCTTTAGCAAAATCGGTCGGAGTATCAAGTACAGAGCAATTATAAACAAGTTTAGACAGTGCTAATGTTTTGACAATAGCAATTCGCGCCAGGATTGACAAGCGCCGACCCGACCAAAGATTTAACACCTTTTTCATTTTAACAAGCCGTTCATCAAAGTTGATTTTCTCGCCGACGTGCGCTTCATAAGCGAAAACTACGCCGAGGGAGGAGACGTATTGCTTCGGCCAAGAGATTCCAAAAGGCTCGTCATTACCTAATCTGTTTTTCCACAATCCCAGCCACAGCCCTTCAGTTTTCGACTTATTTATTCTCAGACCGGATAGCGTACTGAATCGATCAAGCAAAGCGAAAAGGGCTACTGCGGACGAGTCGTCATGAATAAAAGTAGTGGTATCATCAGCATATAGGCTGACTTTAGATTCTTTGTTTCCGTTTTTAAGACCTTTGATCGATTTGCTTGTTCTGATCTGAATAGCAAGAGGCTCTACGGCAAGAATAAAAAGCATCCCGGAAAGCGGGCACCCTTGTCTCACTCCCCTTTTTAGGGGGATGAATTCCGAAGCGTGTCCATTGTTTACAATGCAGCTAGAGATATTATGATAAAATGTGTGGACCCAGTTACGAAACTTGGACCAAAGTTCATTTCCTCTAACACCCGGAAGAGGTAGTCCCATTCTAACGAGTCAAACGTTTTTTCAAAATCCAGAAAGAAAATCATTCCTTGGTCATTTTCATGTTGTGCGATAATATCAGAAATAAGACGGATGTTTTCGCCAATGAATCTGCCCTTAATATATCTTGTTTGATCACTTCCTATAAGACGCGGAAGAACTTTCTCTAGCCGTTTAGCAATGCATTTAGTAGCAATTTTGTAATGTGTATTTAAAAGCGAAATGGGACGCCAATTTTTAAGGGACAATAGGTCCTTATCCTTTTTTGGGATTAGCGAAATAATTCCTTGTCTCTGAGAGATGGAAAGTTCTCCTTGTAGAGCCCCGTGATTGAGACAGTCAATCAAAGGGCAAGAAATCTCCTTCCAAAAACAGAGATAGAATTCTGCTGTTAGACCGTCTGTTCCGGGGGTCTTGTTACGTTGAAAAGCTTTAATGGCAGATAAGCATTCAGCTTCAGTAATGGAACCTTCACAAAGGTTTTGTGAGACATCGTCTAGTCTTGGTAAAGGTCCAGAATTAAGAAAGTCTGATAGCTGGTCAGGGGAGGGTTGGCCTTGGGAAGTATATAATTGTTGGTAGTAATTCTTCATTTCATTCAAGATAGTTTTCGAGTCTTCTATTGTAGACCCCGCCGAGGATTTCAATTTTTTAATGTGTCTTTTATTGTAACTTCTTTTCGAAAGGTTGAGAAAATATTTATTACATTTTTCTCCTGATTCATACCATCGAGCTCGGCTTCTGACAATGCAACCTCTGGTTTTCTCCTCGGCCATTTGATCTAATTTAATTTTTATCTTTTTTGCCTCGTTCGCTAGAGGACTTCCTTCTGGAGCAGCATCAATACGAGCATTTAGATCTTGGAGTTTTCGGAGAAGTTCGAATTCCATATCTCTTTTTTCCTTAGCTTTTCTTTTAGCAAATCGAATGGAGAAGATCCTTATTTCCATTTTGATCATTTCCCGAAAAAGCCTTTTATCAGTAACTTCCCTGTACTTTTCTTTAGCATTTAGGATTAAAAACTTCAATTTTGTAACGAATTCTTCATTCTCAAGCAGAGAATTATTAAACTTCCAAAACCCTGGTCCTCTAGGTACGCCTTGATCTTCTGGTGTCAACAAGATGGTGACAGGCGAGTGATCTGAGTCATAATAAGCGCTGATATCCGTTTCAGTAACGCGTGTCAGTAATTGTTTCGAAATTAGCCAGAAATCTAGTCGACATTTAATCTTTCCTGAGCCATTTGCCCAAGAATAACGCTTCTTATTCGGGTGTTGAGTTCTCCAGACGTCGACTAAGTCAAAGCTGTTACAAAGTTCCTGGATTGCTTGTATGGTCTTTTTCTTATGGAGTATGTCCCTACCACCTACTTTATCGACCTCTGTCACCGCCTAGTAAAATGTTGTTAGTACTACTGCGGCGAATAGGATCGATGATTTTATCAAAAAAGTTAACTTGCTGGTTTTTGTCATTGGGAGCATAAATATTAACTAGACACAAATTATCTTGATCAATATTCATGTTCGCGACGAGAAAACGTCCATTTTTGTCCACAGTGATTTCCAGAATATCAACGTTTAGGGAAGACTTAAACAAAATCATTACGCCCTTACTGTGTTTGGAACCATGCGCAAACAGGATTTCACCACCCCATTCTGCCCGCCACACATCCTCCAAGCTAGGATCACTATAGGTTTCTTGTAAGAAAATTATATCAAATCTATTCAGATGTAGCCACCGAAAGAGCTTCCTCCGTTTAATTGATTTATTGAGGCCCCTTATATTCAGCGAAACCGCATTAAGGCACATATGTTTCTGATATCTTTAGGCATTCATTTTCGGGTTTATATGTGATCCACACTGTGCAAATCGTGATAGTGTTTTGCTCAAGAAAAAGTTGCCGTTTAGTATTTTGGCGCATGCAAATTACAGTGCACAAAGGTGAAAAGCAGTTGCAAAATAAAAGACAAAACATCAAAAGCGAAATACTTTGACAAAAAATTCTAGCACATGTAACAAAATACACATAAATTAAGCTGTAGAACAGCTTATTGTATAGGAAGGTTAATGCAAAGATGCAAGGCAGCATTCAATCGCGATTATAGACAAAGCGACGCCCTCCTACCATTCTCTCCGCTAATTAAATATCAGAATGTAAATTTTGGACTGAAAAAAGTAGCAAGGTGTAAGGCGAAGAAAGTGAATAATTTAAATAGTATTGAAAAGAGGTGTTTCCTATTTTGGGGAGCAAATTAGCATCGGGGTTTAGTAACCGAAGAAAAAGACTAAATTAGCTAATTTTAGTAAGATCTCCTTCAGCGTGTATTATTTTTGGCTGTTCTTCCTGTGACTTCTTAATAAATATCTTGCCGTCCAAAGTCCAGGCACTATGCCAATGATGATCTTTCTTAAATTTTCTAACTTTAGCAAACAACTTGCGCCTTAAATATGTAAGATTTTCATTGATATATACCACGTTTGTAGCATGAAAATACTGATTTAAACTCACTGACTTTAGATGCTTCCTCGCCTTGTACAGCTCAGTTTTCTTCTTATGTGATTTGAACCGAACAATAATAGGTTTGGGGCCGCTGCTGTTCCGAGGTCCCATTCGGTGACAAATGTCGATATCCGAGGGAGATATGTGCACGTTGACGACTTTTCCAAGCTTAACAACATTTTCAGCGATATCTTCGTCTGCAGTTTCGGCGATTCCATGAATCTCTAAGTTGTGTTTTCTTGTATACTGTTCCACGTCATCTACTTGGGTTATCGCCGTTCCAAGATCTTCGTAGAGGATGTCAACATCTGCCCTTACCTCGCTGAGAGATTTTTCAAGCGACGACACTTTATCTTTAAGCTCTTTATTTTCTTTTTTGAGAGACGTCAATTCGGCATTATTGAAGTCTAAAGATTCCTTTAATTCTTCATATTGCTTTCTCATAGCACGGTTTTCTTCCAATAGTTCGTCTGTGTTCCTACGGATCTTGTTTAGGACTATCCAAACGTTACTATCGTTCTCGTTGTTGCTTAATTCTTCAAGAGTCTGCTTCGCTGACTTGGTTGGAGGTACCTCGGGCGAGCTTCCGCTACTAAACCTTTCATCACGTTTTCTTCTTGAACAGCATAATACGATGGTAAAACAGGAAAGTAGTGGTCAGTAGCTTTCACTTGAATGGATTCAATTGAGGATCTTCCTCTATAGATTCAACAAGGCAGTCAGACTCAATTGGTGCTAAAGGTTTTCTTTAAAATCCCTGTTGTACGCGTACATGGTATACTTTACATTGTCCTTCCTATTAACGTTATGTTGCGTTGGCATCTTGACTTTTGTCTGCGTCAGTATTATGTTCAAATTGTGCGGCGAGTCAGAAGCAGGCCCAGGACAATCAATTTCGCCACATTTCGTCTTAACTCATGGAGATTTGTGCTAACTGTTAAAACTAGCTCGCAGCCAAACCAAGACGTCATAAATGAAGAACGTACGCCACCGTAAATTATTATAATGTTATCTATGCTTGTCCAAAAGGGACAAAATATCAAGGTTTATTTATTTACACCAAGTTCTGTATATCTGTATCAAGATTAGATTATATATATGAAGATTTTCATACATCTAAAACAAGATTTGAATATACATATCACGTTTTACGATCATTTATCAAGATCCACATGTGAGTACATCAAGTCTAATAAATATTTATCAAGTTCCTCATACACATATTGAATATCATATGAACGTTCGCATACCTGTATTACGATTCGCATTTATCCATATGTATATCAAGATCTTTTTACACCGAAATTATAATAGGCTTGTATGAAATACTAAGTCAAATGTTTACCTCCATTACAATCACACTAAAGCAGGTGAAACGAGCGAATACCCCCTCTATCGTCTTCGTGACTTTGAAATAAGTCTTGGCTTGATCTCAAGTCGACTTGCGTCACTAGGTTCCTCAGATCAGTTTCAAGGGCTCTATGTTCGTTACAGGCAACAATCCTTTTCAGCAACAGGCAACATCTTTTTCAGCCTAAAAGTAATTTGGGTTTACTGTAAAAGGGGTAGTCCGCGGAGTAGTCCATATAGGCGGTGGTCCACGGAGTGGGGGGTCAGTGGGCAGTCCATGAAGCGGGGGTCAGTCTTTTCAACTCTCCCTGAAATTCCAATTGGAGGTCACACCAAGTGTTATTTCAAAGTCACGAAGACGATAGTGGAGGGCATTCGTTCGATCTGGCTCACACTGCTGACCGTTCATCCTTTCAGTTGCTTCGTGGAGGGTTCTCAGAAATTTCTCGGAAAAAAGTGCGCGAGATTCGGTATCGAACGAGACACTTCGTTTCACCTGCTTTTATAGTGCGATTGTTATGGAACTAAGTAACCAGGCAAACATTTGACTTAGTACTTCATATAAGTCTATCACAATCTCGATGCAAGGATCTTGATGCATAAATGCCAATCTTGATGCTTTCATATAATATTCGATTGTCAGTCTGTGTATATGAGGAACTTGATAAATATTTATCAAACTTGATGTTCTCGCATGTGGATCTTCATACGTGTACGTAAAATCTTCATATTTATTATATCTCTCACTTAGTACGCGCGCTGTGATTGGTCAATTTTGCGGGCCGTATTCTACAGTACGGCCCGCTTGACTTCAACAAGGTTTCTTTCCCGCGCGCTGGATTAACCTCAGAGATATAATAAATATCTTACTAACCTAGTTTTCTCGGTCCGTACTGTAAGTTACGGATCCTCGTTTTTTCCCATTAATTCATGGCCCGCGCGCTTCGCGCTTGGGCCATAAACTCGGTCCGTAACTTACAGTACGGACCTCGGACTCGGTTAGTAAGAGGTATGTATTCAACTCTTGTTTTAGATGTGTGCAAATCTTGATATATGTAATCTAGTCTTGACACAGATATACAAAACTTGATGTAAATAAATACATCTTTGTATAATTATTGTTCCTTTGGGACAAGCATAGTTCTCAATCTGAAAGCAGTTATTTCAACTCACTTATGCTAATACATTCTTCGTTTTAGCTATGGAGATATGGTTCCATCAACGTTTCTTGGACAAGTAGTAGGCGCTATATGCTGTGTGGCTGGAGTCATACTCATTGCATTGCCAATCCCAATTATCCAAGAAAAAGACATCTTCAAGAAACAAATGCTCAGTGTTTATAATGTAGACGATTTGCAGGCGAAAATTAAGCAAATGAGAAACGCAGCAGAGAGACCTGAACGAGTCCGAGATGTATGACGTTTATGATGGATGTTGACTAGTTAAAGGGGAATGGATAAAGAGCCTTTTGGTCTGGAAGAAGAAATGTCTCAGTCATGCACATGCCTGGGCAACGAGACGGATTCCAACGGGGCCAATCGAAAATAAAGTGACCTAAGACATTACTCGATGGAGAAGCACACTGCAGACAATTCAACTCCATGTGTGTAAGCAAAGACGAAAGCCACACAACAACAAGTTTAATGAACAAAATTAATATCGCTGTTAACTTGCATGTTTCATTTTAGTACATTTCTTTGTCGTCCTCTTCAAACGATTGTCGAAAGCGTCATCGTACAAAGCTGATTTTTTTCTCTTAACTTGAACGTCTTTAATAGTAATTTTGTTCCAGGATATATACTCATCGCCCACATTTTGTTAGTTGAACACGTTGGAAAATAATTAATAAGAGTTACAATAACAAAATATTATGTTTGAAACGATGCTTTCGCTGCCCCTGTAGCCGTTATTGCTTAAACACCCTATTGATTACTATAGGACAATGATCACGATTGCAATGATGACCATGATAGTAATGATGATAATAATGATGAGGACGACGATGACAAGGTTGGCCCTACTGTGCACGAATGAGGATCTTGATCGTATGAATGGACAAGAAACATGGCAGATGGCAGATTTCTTTATAGACCTTTTTCATAATGGCGGACGATTTTAATTATTCTTTTGTATATGTGTTAATTAGCCCTACTAACCTCACTTTAATGAAAAAATTCTATTGAATTTTGTACATGCTGACGAGGCTAGTAGGGCTCATTATCATAAGAATAAAAGAATAATTTGTCGGGCGCCATTATGAAAAGGGTCTATGATTATGACAATAGAAGCTAAATACGTAAAGGAGAAAAAAGGCGACAGGTTTTTCTCCTATTATAATAAAATACTAGAAAGAACTTTCGTGGTCAACTATTTCATATTTTCTTCTTGTCTCACAATTTTAATTTATTTATTTGTTAATCTGATGCAAAACTTTTGCTGCATCCTCAGGAGAAACTGCCAAGACTATTTCATCTGTTTCATTATTATTATTATTATTATTATTATTATTATTATTATTATTATTAAGCACTGCTACGATGACATCACACCAGAACAAAGTAAACCCCTCCCCCACCCCCCCACCCCCCCTTCACGCCCCATCTAATGTTGTTCTGGTCTAAAACCCAATGCATTTTGTTACCAAGAATAGCACCGAATGAGGTGACGGGGAATAACAGCAATTCATTTGGTGATGGTTTTCAGTTTAGTCAGGATGATAGGAAAAAATAAGAATTTTTTTCCAAGTTGTCTCAACTTGTTTTGTCCGAGGTTGTGTCTAAGTTGGCAGTTATTCAGTGTTTATTGTATTTAGAACGATTTTCCATTGAGTGTCGTAAAACCAAATCCATAAGACACTACTGTGGCCAATCATAACATACGTAAACAGCTCAATAAGCCAATCAGAAATCGAAGCAATCACATGTAGCCGACGCCAAGCGCGGGAAAATGCGCGCGAGTTTTACTAACCAATCACAGGGCAAGGTAAAAGAAAACCAAAGCAAACCATCAGTGCTTTCGAAAATCAGCTAAAATCCACTCTAATATCCAAACCATTTTCATTTCAGAACTGTTTTAACTCTATCAAGATCCTCATTTAAGTGTAGACCTGGCAATTTTTTTTTGGCTTAACTCTGCCGACTGATTCTTTTTTTAAACCTATGTCCGTCTTGAAAAGGACACATTGAGCTGGGGTCTTACAGATGACATACGTATGTGCAGATAATGATTGAATCATTTTGTAGTTCATATTTATGGTTCTGTGTTGTTTATGCAAAATCTCGCTTCTATCATTGACGTTTAATTATCATTTTACGCGATAGCTCAGTTCAATAAGGCCGAGTTCAAACGTTACATTTTACCGTACGCCGAAGACAACTCTCTATTTTTATGCAACTTGACGTACATGTCATTCTCGTTCAGCAATTAATTTCAACAATTAAATGCAACGTTTTAATTAAAACTGGA
>JAEMWC010000041.1:85000-87500 GCA_016490735.1 Pachyseris speciosa | reverse complement strand
ACAGAATGCCCGATCTCCTAGTGTTTTCCTAGTCTTAATTGTTGGGAAAGTTAGAAACAGTCCATTGTTGGAGCGAAGGTTATATTGAGTGTTAGATCTAATGTTTATAAGTTCTCTTAAATACTCTGGTGATTGTCCATAAATTGATTTGAAAGTAAGTATGGCTATCTTGAATAGTACTCTATATTTGACAGAAAGCCAGTGAAATGTTTTAAGTACTGGAGTTATATGATAGGTCCGTGGTGTATATGTTATCAACCTCGCAGCAGAGTTCTGAACGCGCTGTAATTTGTTTATATGTACCTCAGGCAGCCCATACAGAATACTATTGCAATAGTCGATTCTTCCAATCACAAAAGCATGGACAAGTTTTTCAGTTACGTCTTTAGTTAAATATTTCCGAATCTGTCTTATATTATGAATGTGGAGGTATGCAGCTCTGCAAGTTTTGTTTATATTTTCCTGCAGTGTAAGATGGTTATCTACCGGTGACCGGTATGGTCATTCTTTGCAGTAGAAACAGTAGTCACTGTAGCTTTACCAATAGTCAGATTTTGTGGGCTTATCTTCTCAAGTTGTTGTTTAGTTCCTATAATCATGAATTCTGTCTTATCATCATTAATTTTTAACTTGTCAATGAGCATCTATGTCCGTTATTCATCGATACACTTTTCCATTGATGCAATTGCCTGTAATTGAGAGGTGTTATTGGGTGAGAATGCAAGGTACAATTGCGTATATTCAGCATAGGTGTGTACATCTGTTAAGTTATTGCGTATAATATGGAAGAGCTTACTGGAATATATAGTGAACAATAACGGGCCAAGACAAGATACTTGTTGCAGTCCGAAGCGTAGCTTGAAATCTTCTGACTAACATCCATCATAGATGATACGTTGACGTCTATCAGACAAATACGAGGAGAGCCAGGCCAAAGCCGTACCCCTTATTCCAAAGCTTGACTGAAGACGTGACAGTAAGATCTTGTGGTCCACAGTATCGAACGCAGCACTTAGGTCAAGCAATACCAACAGGGTAATTTTCTGATTGTTTATATTCATTAATAGATCGTTGTGCACCTTCAATAATGCGGTCTCAGTGCTGTAGCTTTTACGGTAAGGTGACTGTAGCTTTGGAAATAAATCAAAGCGCACTAAATGATCATGAAGTTTAAGTTGATTAAACACCACTCGTTCTGTAAGTTTAGAGATGAACTGTAGATTGCTTACAGGTCGTAAATTTTTGAAGTCCGACACGCCAGATTTCTTTGCTAGTGGTGTTATTAAAGCTTGCTTCCAGTCACGTGGAAAATATCCGCTTGACAGTGATGAATTTATCATTGATTTAATGACAGGCAGAAGAACATCAGCACAATCCATTACCAGGGGTGTTGGCATTGGGTCTAATGGGCATGACTTCTTTCTTGACTTATGCATAAGATCTAGTACTTCACTATCCGATAGAAGATGGAAACTGTTGAATGTACATGAGTCGTCAACTACCTCATCGTTAGGCACATTGGTGGAATCTAGATCATGCCCATCGATATCAGAACGGATGGCATCAATTTTGTTAACAAAGAAGCGACCAATGTCATTCAAAAGTTTTGTTTAGTCCTGATGGTTAGGGAACAATAGATATGATATGACAATGACGATGAAGAAAGATTACACCTTCCAAAAAGTTATGGAGACCCAAAAAGATCTCAAAGATACGGATGGATTTGATTGGCTAGAATCGACAGAACTAGCCATCGATAAGCGGAAATTCTTGCTTAATCGATTGTTTGTGAAGCAACCCATTCCACAAGATGAAGACTAGACCTACTTTGACTGTTATACTATGTTTTTGCTCTCAATACAAATGTAGTGCAAACCAGTATCTAGCGTGATGTTCTATTGGAGTTTATTTCTTTGTTAAGGGGACTTCAGTCTTATTGTTTGGTATTCTCAATGTAACGAAGACGATTGATTGCATCCTAATTTCCTGATACTTTGTGCTAAACATTTCGTAGTTGTTGGAGCTTTCGTTGTCAATAAATACATTTTTATTCACTTCAAATCTCTGTGTATTTGAATCATTTTGGTATTCGCTAATAAAAGAAATAATGTCTCAAGAAACGTGTTGTTCGAAAACATTTATTAGTCGCTTGTTGAAAATTAAGCGCTCCGAACGTCCATTGTTGTTGTTCGATGGTAGAGCTGTCTCATGGGCTTCTTCTCTTGAGTTTGTATGCAAATATAGGGTTGAGTGAGATCCGTTTTGTATAACGGAACGGAAAGCAGGAAAAGTTAGCTAAGAATTTATTTTCTCTCTCATCGCCAATGCTGAGAGGTTAGATAGCATCGGGATTTTCAGTATTGAGATAGAAGAGAACGCAGTTTTGTAACAACGTTTTCCTGGCAATGTGATTGCAAGAAAGATAGCGCTTTCAAAAATTACCCGCTTTTATTTTGAAAACATAATAGATTCTACATGAGCCAATCAGGGTTAAAAGAGG
>JAEMWC010000041.1:40000-80000 GCA_016490735.1 Pachyseris speciosa | reverse complement strand
CTTATTTACTGTTTGAAACCCAAATAATTGCTTCGTTACTAGTTATTGAAAGGTCTCAGGTATGCCAATATGGCATCGAAGCCATCATGTTCCATTTACAAATCACCATTCTTTTTCGTCAGTTATCGCGATTCCAACGAAGAAAAAATAATAATGTGGTTACTGTAATGTTTCGGATACAATATGCCAACGAAACCATTGGTTTTTCTTCTCCGTTAGAAACCAAAATAATAACTTCGCTGCTGGTTTTCAAATATCATGATACAAATGCCATCGAAACCATCAGCTTTCATTCACAAAACACAATCCCTTCACATGCACTGTTAGAAACCGAAACAGGACTTTCGTTACTGGTTATTATTTGGTTTGTGTGTGATTGGTCTTGAAAACGTGTCCTTTCACAATAGGCGTAACAGCTATTTCCAAATGTTATAGGCCTTCCAGTGGAAAGAAAGGTAAGGTCTTCAACTGTACAGTTCGTTACTGCACCGGCGTGCCCTTATACAGCCAAACGTTTGATCAGTGCTTGATCCGTAACTGTACAAAAGAAAATACTAAGTTCTTCTGGCTCTAACACTGCCGATTGCAAAAGAACGAGCTTTCTGTTCGGAATTCGAGGTAAATCAGTCGACGCAAAAGTAGTCTTCGTCTCAAATCACGGAAATTAAAGCAGCAATTCTCGTTCGCTGCCTAAAGAGCCCCCCCCCTCCCCTCCCATCCATCTCCCCCTTCCAGTGGTGCATGACCATCTTTCCCGCGGTGATGCTCTTGTTCACTCAGGCGGCAAATGAAAGTGTGGAACACGTGATTGATGCTTAAACGAAAGTCGCTGACTACACCACTGTTTTGAATTATGAACGGTGAAAAAGTTTCCTACGAAATCTTTTTCATTACATGGGAATAATTTTTGGCGGAGGTATCACAGGCCGAATGCAGAAACAATCTCCGAAACCCTGCTCCTAACAAGTTAAACTTTTTCAGTATTGCAAAGACAATTCCCTTTGTTTTGTGGACTAGAGAAAATACTTCCTCTAAGGACAGACTGCCTCCAAATATAAAGTTATTTTGGGCCGTTTATAACTTGGAAAAACACTTCCTAGCAAGACCTTTTGGAAATAGCTTGAAATAATTTTGGGGTTAAAGAAGCATTTTTCAGCGTTAAAAGAAAGCAACAATGATGCTAAAAGCTTTAAAATACCGAACAATGTATGATAGTTTCTTCTTAATTGAATCTTAAGTATCCCTGAAAATAAAACGAATTATGGTTACCTCTAATTTACTATTTGGACTTAAATAGACCATACTGAGATTTGTTTTCCTCCATAAATTTCGCATAAGCCATGAACCTCATATTAGTGAGTAACGCCGTCAGAAAGAAAACAGATTTTCGCGGGCAATCGCGAGATGCGCAGAACATGTGCGCAGTAAAAAAATGGAGACACCCTCCCATGATGTGGAATAAGACCAGACGGTACGTTCTAAAAGCCTTGTACTTTCGAGAACTTCCCGTGACCTCAATTTTCAGCTGAAGTAAGCAAACAATTCCATCTGCAGCGGCTTTCATAAATATGCGTTAAAAGGCCGCAGAACGATTTGGGGGACACAAGAACCAATATGTTCAATTATTTTGTTTAGATATGCTTCTCGTGACCACATTGTAACCAAAAAAGTTTTATTTCTGATTTCAATTCATTGACGCCGCTGTTTAATTTGCAAACCATGATCTCAGTTTTAAAAATAACATATCGAGTACCTATGCTTCTCTGTGTTCTTAAAACTAATATTTCGCTTTAATATCTGAAAGGTGACTTTCATGGAGATAACATTTCAGATGTACAGCACACGCGCGAAATATATACAATATTGCCAATTTTAATTTGTAATAAAGTTGGATAATATTAGATAATATACCACACACTGGAGGGCAATAATATTCAGGAAAGATCCACTGCAATGCAATAATATCTTACAAAAACAATGAAATATTCAAATCTGTCATACTGTATATATCTGCCAATATTGACTAAAATTTTAATAAGTAAGTTTCATATCTTAGGCTAAAAATAACTATTATTACCGAAGCCAGGTACGACAAGAAATGTGACACGGCTTAAAGTAGTCTTTTAAGGCGAAACAGTTGCCGCGGCTGATGTCCTTAAAGTCATATCAGTTTTATTCATTCTTTTTTGTAAGCCCATAAAGTTCGTATCCATTATGATCATCAGTATTCATAACAACAAGAGTTATTGCTAAATGTCATGTCATACATGCGGTCGTATTACCCGCACTGACGTACCAGGAATCTTTATAGTTAATCACTGATTCTAAAGTCTTGTCATAAATGTTGGCTAACGACACGATTTTATTAACATTTACTGTTTAATATCGCCGAAAGACAACAAAATACGTGATGGAAATATGAATCAGTAGCGGAAAAGTCTCCCCCTAATTATAAGGTCAAAGACATAAGCTGTAAACATAGCTACGTCAACAGTTAAACATTATGACAAGTCGGCTTAATATTGTTCGATTCCTTTTCATACCCAAGTTATTAACTCTAGAACCTGGTGGATATACAACCGTATAAACAGCCCATCCGAAGCGAAACAGTAAGTAAGTACAAGGTAAAGTAAAATGTTTTTTGTTTTATATTTCATGACTCTGTTGGCAGACATAAACATGTGTACGCGACAGATTTCCTTTGAAAGTAAACTACGCAAATGGCCAGCTTCTGATCTGACACGTTTTCATTGATAAGATTGGGCAAAATGTTGTCTATGTACAGGTTGAAAAAGGTAGTGCTGTCAAGGTGAATTTGACCGGAACACATTTTCGAAACTTTTTGAATAAAGAAGTATTGTTCTGAAGTGAATATCAAGTAACAGATCAACACCATTATGCAGATTTTTTAGAAGACAAAATATTACTGTTCTTTTAAAAATATGGTTTTTTTTTTTCTGAACATCCAAGTTCTGCGTACGCGCGGGAAATAAGACGGCTAGAAACGAACGAAGCCAAATTTTATCACTCAGATGATGCTATCAGAAATGTCACCAAAGTCGTTTAAACAGCATCATTAGAGAAACTCGATTTTGCAAAGTACTGTTAAGACCTCTTACTCCCGTCGCGAAAAAATCTGGGATATTCAATACAGACGAGAGTGAAAGGTTTTGGGCTAACTCAGTGTCCCGGGGGGGGGGGGGGGGGGGGTTACTCCCAGGAAAATTGGGTGGGGGTGTGCGGCCCGCGTCCTGAAACCCTTACCCAATTTCAGACCAAAATCTGAAATTTTCCCTACCCTATTTCAGACCTGACCAAAAATTCGATACCCTATTTCAGACCTATTTCACTTACACGGTTGGTGTAAACATAATTTGAGACGGGCTTTTGTGACTCTTTTGTTGATGGTCTTATCGCCTGATGATGAAGAAGTAGCTTCTTCTAAAAAGCTTACTCAATTCAGGAATTAAGTGCATAAACCATACCCTATTTCAGACGAAACTGTTCAAAATTGATACCCTATTTCAGACCAAAACGGCTTAAAAGCCATAACTTTTGGGGCCGCACATACCTATATAACCCATACAAGGGAGTGCCCCCCACAGTGTAAGACCGTGTTGTGAATTTTAGGATGTTTATTCGCAAAGGATCGATTTCTGTACAATTCCCAATGTCGCAATACGACTTCACTCTAACACTGTCGAATTCTCCTGGTTTCTAGATCTCTTGACAAGGTATATCTCAAAATTTCACCGATATTTCGTGTTCTATGTTCTACACTGACTCTACACTCTTCACTCAACAAATCCAACTAAAACTCACCGCCACCCGTAATTATGCTAATTGTACGCGTAACAATTTCTAACAGACCGTATTCTTTTGAGATCAAACATTTTTTTTACCGTCTTTTGGATAGCAGGAATTCATTTTTTTCGTATTCGGAAAAGCTTTGTTTACAACTTAGCAACATTTATAGTGGCTCAGTCTTGTTACAGTAACAGGGCTGCACGCAGGGTCTAGTTGGGATGCCAGATCTGCCCAGATTCTTCACGCCCTTAAATGGAATAGCCTCGCTGACAGACGTACAAAACAACTGAAATCTTTAACGTTCAAAACTGTAAATAACCTTGTACCCGAATACCTGTCTGATAAATTCGCAAGCGTTAATACCATCCATAGACATAATCGTCGAGGTGCGCAACATAACCTGTTTATTCCGCGGCCGAACACTGAGGCCCTCAAGAAGAGTTGCAGTAACATGGAACAGTCTGTCAGCGGAGGCTAAGCAGGCCACTACTTTAAATAGTTTTTATTCCGCTATTGTACATTAGTAATTTCTTAACTTAGTTTAGCACTTATTATAGGATTTTTTAGCAATGTCTGTAATTTTTAAGTCTTAGCTTTTAGTACTAGTTTTAATGCGCACGGCTCTTCAGAATAAACGCGAGCACCCAAGAGCTACAACACTAACTCCGCACTGTGGAAAAAATCTTATGCATGCGCGCAACCATATCAGCAGGTAAGCGGCAGCTGGTTCGTCTTTGCTAGGGGATCATAAGCAAGGCATAGCCTCCAGTAGTGTGCCAAGACCGAAATCTGGTTCAACACTGCCGGCATTTAAACCCCAGCTCCACACATACAGTGTGGTAGCTGCTGGCTGGGTACTACTCGGCAGTTCCCCACTACAGCGTTGTGTACAGAGACGTGCATCTCTCACAATTTTATTTTATTTTATTAGCTTCGTCAAATAAAAAGATAAGTGGCACCAAAAAAAATGAACGTATAGACACACTGAGTGCAGGCAGGGACACCGCAACAGCGAGCGCCAATTACTGCGGTCCCATAACACGGATCACTAAGAACAATAAAAAATAACAATGTTATCTAAAAACAGCAGGTAATGTTCCACCATGGTGCGTGCATGCGGTTCCCAGCCAACAGTTTAGTTCAATCGAGTTCTTCCATTACTAACCTCATAGAAAGGCTTGTTGTCTCGTACGAACATAGCTAATCAGCGACAAAATTAAGTCAATGGTAGCTGCCAGTTCCCCCTCGCTCACTAGAAACAGTGAGGGATACAGTAATATTAGCTATAGGTTTGGACATGTCGTGACGTTGCTGTAGCTATGGCAACCCGTGGTGTATGCAACGAGCAACTGGGGCATTGAGCCAAAGAAAGTCACGAAAAAGATACAAGGAAATATAAGATTATAATTACCCGTTCAAAAGACAAGAAATAGTTTCCCGTCAAATTTTTGCTGGATTATTTTTAAAGATTCAATTTGTACATAACAATTGAGACAAACGGCAATTATGCTTTTTCCTTAATATTTAGACCCGAACTTATTACTTGCACATATCGGGCAGAACTTTCAATCGATGTTTGGCATTACCTTAATTGACGTTTTGAGTCAGCAAAAGGGCATTAAAACAGAAGTCTTTTAAATTATTGGGACAAGTAGCAAAAAATTACACGTGAGCAGCTAACATTGCTATAATAACGAACAAGTTCAAGGTTCCATGGTTTTAACGGTGAGTGACTTTATATTTATTGGAAGTGCGAAATAGGTTTGATAAATGACCCTCTCATTGAGTCACGAAATGAAAAGACTGAACTTTACACGGTAAAAATGCCAAGCTCGCGCCAAATGCTAAACTTACGTAGGTTTACTACAAATCTCTCAGCAGCACTAGACAATTTGTTAGTGGTCTGAAGTTTAACGTTTTTTTACTCCACAATCTTTGGATTTTGAAAAATTTAGCCTCAGATTTTTAAAAGGGTCATTTGTAATCCGTTTCAATCTTCTCCATCCTCGCCATCATGATATTTGTATTTATTTTTGTCTCTTTACTGCTGATTTTCCCTGACAAATTGTCATTTCACTGTTTCCCATTATTTAAATGCATTTTTTTATGTCTTAAATAATGGCCCAAAATATCGTTACCGAGCTCCTTAAAGTTCTTGTAACATGAAAATTTGTGATTACAGTGGAGAAAGGTTGTAGATTTTGAGATTTTGTTTTAAGCGTGTACTTTAAAACCCTCTTGACGTTAATTCATCTCACCAGCATTCTGCCCTCCCGGGTTTATAGTGACGATTGCACGTTTATTAGTATAAAGGCTAAGATGGCTAGATCATCGATACGGTTCTTTTGCTGCCACAGTTTTGTAGTTTTTTTAGTTTTGCAGACTTCATCCAACCGAGAAAGAAATAAACGCCACTGTTTATTCTGGAAAGTTCATTCGCCACATGAGGTAATAAAACAGCCAAAAAGAAAAAAAAACGACATAATAAAGGTAGCTCTTCTTCTTAATTATTGATAAAAGATATTTTCAAATGCCACTTTTGCCGCCAACTTACCATTTCACGACATTAAGCCGAAAATAGAAGTAACTTTTCGGTAAAGTGCTAAATTACTCAAGCCTGTTAAAAGGTGCTAAAGGTTTTTAAAACGAAGACGTGCGTAGTTAAATGCTTTCGTAAACAACATTTCAACCACCTCACTTTTAAAATCTGCTGTGAAAATTTTTTTAGTGTGACTATCCCAACGAGGGCTTTCATGGATAACGGAGCCATTTCCTTTCATGTAATCTGACTGTGATCTGAATTATTCTTTTAGGAACAAACTAGAAGCGGACATCATTTGAATACTTTTTGAAGTGAATATGGTTATTAACGTTTTCCCAACAGCTGCTTCTTTGTCAACCTCGGTTGTCAATGTTCACTTGGTAATTAAGACTCAGGGCCAATAGAAACGCATAATATTGGCTACGTCAAAGCCAAAAGATGTGTACGCATTTTTAATGATTAGGGACTTCAGTTGAATACAAAGCCCGCCCGTCGTTAATTCATTGGAAATGGGTATCTTTCGTCGTCAATTGTTTGCCAAATCGTTGGTCGTAATAGTCGTGCTATATGAAGTAGGCAAATGTGTTTGTTGCTATCTGCTGAATGCAAATTATTCAAGCCTGATAAACTTTTGTTACAAGCTGACGAGTCGTCGCGTCCATAAATCGGCTTTTTATTTTATTTGATCAGGTCAACATATCTACCAAAGAGAAAGAAGATTTGAACGGACTAAAGCGTTTATAAACTTAAGGTAAGAAGCTTTGTTTTTGGTCATAGTTTTTTTCACAATTTTATTTAATTTGACAGCAGTCGTCATTGTGTGAATGCAACATTACGTTGCCCAGTATCGCAAGGTGGTAGAAACAATTTTCGGTTATTACTTGCAGTATCACAGAAGAATCCAAACATTGTTGCTTGAATCCAAACGACGTCAGATAAAAGCCTATCAGAAAAAATTCAAAAATATCCGCTAATTCTGTTGTTGTGAGCTTGCTCAGTGCCTGCTGTCGAGACTAAACGACGCACTACAAAGCATTCAAGTCCACATGCTAGGAACACTCCAAAACACATACTATGGACAGCCAATGGCTATCGCGGAACCCTGCGAGATCGAATGGTCAATAGGTTTTTACAACAGGCATAAATGACAGAGATACACTTTCCCCTCGTGTATATTTTTCTAAATGTCAATAATGTTCAAACAACCTGCTATATGGACAGTGGTTGACAAACATACAATTTGTATTCCTTGGCTCGTAAGACTTGCTTTAAGCTTATAGATGATAAAGCATTTAGAAAGCAATTTGGAAACATGGTTTAAAATCGGTGAGCGGGTGGAACGCTTTTTAAGGGTTAATATTCAAACTTTCCGCAGTATCAATATTATATTTTCCCAGGTTAACGCTTGGGGGAATGAAGCCTTTTTGCGAATGCGTCATGTGCAAAATATCAACAATATTTGAACAGATATTCATCATACCTTACCGCTAATTTGCAATACGTCAAAGTGGATGTTTTTGACAAAAATGTTTCGAACAGTTCCAATATTGAATATTTGAAATACAACCAAAAAGACGAACTCTCATATGAATTGTTCGTTTCCGTATGCAGACTGTCATTTTTAAAATAGATGTTTCAATGTTTTTAACCGCGGGCCATATTCATCTTTTTACACGAACCAAAACAAACAAAATTTCTAGGAAAGCACGATTTGTCATGAATGCCATTGAAAATAATAAATCCATTTCAAGACGGTTGACTATGAAATAACATTCAGTGCTTTGAAGTTGTCGTAAAGGATTTTGCGTTAGTTACAATTTGAACACGATTACTAGAAACTGTATCTTTTATGCGAGTAAACAGCGTAGGAAATCTGTACAAACGTGGAATTTGAAATGACATGATTTCACAAGGTTAGATATTTTTCACAGTTGCAGAATTTTCTCTGTGGGTATCATTGCCAAAACATCTTGCTCACAAATATTGTATGAGCAATATCTGTCACAGAGACGTGTTTTAAATAATATCATATAATAACCAAACCAGTGCGCGTGCTCTGATTTGTCAATCAGCCATAATTTATTGTTCCAGTAGACTCATGGAAATTTCGCGCGTCTTCTAGATTATTATATAAAAGCAATATACTACCAGTTCCTATGGTTCGATAGGCATGATAAACCACTTGGGATGTTGAAAGAACACTCGAAAAATTCGTAAATCGCGAGCCGAAGGCAAAATGTTAATGTTAGTGCTTTTATCATGTGGATTGATGCTACAAGAAATGTGAATTCTAAAGAGAGACCGAATCCGTATTACCCATGCTTAACCAATTAATCGAATGATCGACAATTTTTACATTATGCAAAATTCTACGCGCATTTTTATTGGTCGTTGCTGTGATCTATTAAAGGACAGACGTCAATGAAAGCTGCTTCTCTTCGTTTTTCAAAAGGGCGGAAGTTTCGAGTTGTCAATATCGAGGATTTTTGTTCCAAAGTAGGCCAGGAAGGCACTTAGAAAGACAAAGAAATGTCACTGAAGTTGCTGACAGGTGCGAAATCAGGAAACCGAGTACAAACTCTGTAATCGACAAAAAAAACATAGAAGAAGAAGAAGAAGAAGAAGAAGAAGAAGAAGAAGAAGAAGAAGAAGAAGAAGAAGAAGTCCATGTTGCCGTGCGTGGGTTCAATAAGGGAACTTCAGCAACAGGGAAATCTGCGATGGTGGCGTCAACCGCCAACACCGCCAACACATACATATACATAGTTTAAATATAAGCTTTTCAAAGTTTCCGGGGTGCTAGATGTTCCTGTCTAGGAAGCTTTGCTTCTGCTTCTTGAAGGGAACGCCGTTTTCGCTTCCAATTTCTAATGGTCGGCCACGTCGCCGAAGACCGTTAAACGTCTGTTCCTTAAAGTGCACCTAAACCCAAATTTTTTTCGCTAAAATAAATCTTTGCACCTGTTTGAAACGCACTGCGCCTTTTTTTTTTTACGAGATCTTGACTAGTTATTTTGACTTTTCTAGGGTGTTAAAGTTGCAAAATCTGGCCATCGTCTGCCCCACGACCGAGTCAGAAGGGGCTTGGGTCTATTCTCGATTTGACGTCACAAACTGACTTACATCGCATTAAGTCTTTGTAAACATGCATGCAACGCAGTTTATGACGTGATAACAAAGTGCAACAGATTGACGCTAAATTGTAGGTAACAATTACTAGATTTCAAATTTTGTTTTAAAACATGGATGTAACATTCAAGTGTACAAAAAAAAAAGGATATCATCATCGCCCATTTTAGCTTTTAAATTTGCCGGGCCAGGCCATTTTGGATTTGACGACGTGTAATGGTTGACCTATTGTTTAACACAAAGGATTTTCTGGTTCATTTGCTTCCTGACAATAGCTGCAACCATTACAGGGGAGCAGGGTTGGCGTAGTGATGAGAGCACTCGCCTTCCACCAATGTGTCCCGTGAGTGGCCCGAGTTTGTTGGTTTTCTACACTGCTCCGAGAGGTTTTCCTCGGGGTACTCCGGTTTTCCCCTCTCCTCAAAAACCAACATTTCTCCCACACGGCCCCACAAGCTTGCAGCTTTAAATTGTAACCGTGTATAACTAAAGTTTCTTTACCTTTACCTTTTACACGTCATTAAATCCAAAATGGCCGCGTTTGGGGAAATTTGAAAGCGAAAATAGGCGGTACAATGTTATATCCACGTTTCAAAACAAGATTTGGAATCTAGTAATTATTTCCAACAATTTAGCGTGAATTTGTTGTAAGAGTGGAGGTTCCCTTTAAGTTCCTGGTAACTAAATTTCTCTAGAACACAGAGGATGCCAAAATGTCGTAAAACTACCAGTAAGACACGAGCCGCACCGTGTTTGTGTTGTCACCTTTTGACATCGTCCGGAAGGAAAACGTCATTTCAAACCATAACATCTCGTTTTTGTAATTTGTAATTTTTCCAATTTTCTTAACTTGCAAAATGCTGGGAAACTGCCTATGAACCAGGCGCATACCTGTACGTCGGAAGGTAGTCACCTTGGGCTTTCGGTGTCGATTGTAGGTGCACTTGGATTTTTGGAACTGAGGGTTTTTGAAAGGTCGTATGTGCTGTTTTTGCGGTTAGAAAACGTCGCTTAGCATTTTCTCAAGTCTTTTTCTCAGGTGACAGCTTCACACGGCTTACTTTCATTCAATCTCAAGGAGGTGAACCGATTAGTCTTGCAATGGAAATTTTTACGTTCAAGTTTAATGCAACGTTAATGGAAATTTTTACGGCTACTTTATACATGTGGTTGGAAGTCGTTGATAGTTTCAAGACTCCAACAACAGCTCGAATCGAGCTGCAGAAATCGATCAAAAAACTAGATTGTTATAAAGAAATGAGCGTCCACTTCGTTCTTATACACAGAAAGAATTTATCTAACTTTCTAAAAACCCAAACGTCCTTCGCGTTTTGCCCGGCGCAATTCCGTAGAGTTGGTCAGTTCACATGTTAAGCCCGCCGCACACGTGAGGAAACAACTGAGCAAAATGCCTCGCGAGGCAGCTAGCTCAGCCGTTTCCTCTCGTGTGCGGCGAAATTTGGTGAGAAATTTGCCTCGCGAGGCCGTGAGATCAATATCAAACATGTTTGATATTGATCTCACGGCCTCGCGAAGCGAAAATCTTACCAAAATTTCGCCGCACCGAGAGGAAACGGCTGAGCCATCTGCCTCGCGAGGCATTTCTGTTTCCTCACGCGTGCGATGGGCTTTACGGTACTAGCAGATCAGAACTAGTTCCTTACCTTAACGTTTTTCTCCAGATTTGCAAACTGTGATGAGGTGAAAGCGCTTGGTTGGTCTGAATCATTTTACATCAACACAAACCCGACAGGCGACAACTCGATTAATGTTTTTAACTTTTGTGACACGAAAAACCATTTTCTCTTCAGGGGGGTTAAACAGAAGGAATATCTCATGTGGAACTTCCTTTACAGCTACCTTTTGATCTACACCCCTTGTACGGAATACAGTTAAACTTGTATTAAGCGGTCACCCTCGGGATATGGCTTAATACAGGCTGACCGCTTAATACAGGTTACACAGAATACACGTCAAACACAAAAACGCCATTTTGTAACAGTTTATATATAATTAATCAAAGGTCCTCAAAAAAAAAACACTTACTCCGTTAAGATCTCTTGCACTGAATAGAATGGTATGACAAAGCAGAACAGTATACAAACGAACCAATAAAACAGCAACGTCTAGTTCCTACAGTCAATATCGGTATTATATTTGAGTGATTTCCTTTTGGAAAGTGACCGTTTAATACAGGTCGGTGCAATAGAAACAGGGTGGCCGCGACCGCTTAACAGATGTCTAAATTACAGTAATTAAAGGAAGTTATTTTTGGGACTTTGGCAGCTGACCGCTTAATAGAGGGAGACCGCTTAATACGGTTCCTCTTGAATACAGATTCCACTGTTTAAGACAAAAATTCAAAAGAAGACCGAGAAGTTGCATGTTGTGCTCAAAAAGAAGAAACCAACATAATATTGAAGCGGCTGTTCAAGCGATTGGTAGCGAATAACTTTGCTCTTGTTGCTAGAATCGAAGGAAAATTAAGAAGGGCAAAATGATAAAAAGGTGAAAAAGAATTCTGTAATTTTGCTCTCCACATTCCTCTATGTTATAAATGGACTAAGCTGTTTTCATTAAAAATGTACAACAACAGAGAGATAAAAATGGCTCGCTCAGACCGGCCGAGAATCAGTGTTTACGGTTGTAATAGCGGAGCTACGGCAACCCAAAGGACCACCAATGAAGCCATACTAAACTATCAGGTTCGTACTCCTCTTTGTCTTTTCTACGGATAATTAAGTCAAAATTACGTTCCACATAATTGATTATGTGGGACGTAAAAGAACCCACACACTGTTCGAAAAAGAGTAGGGGACGTAGTTCCTAGTGTGGTGGTCTATCTCTCATCTGATGATTAAATGCTCGGAGATGTTAGCTGCACAAGCTACTCTAAAATCCAAGGGTAAATAATGTGATGTATGTATGTATGTAATAATCAAAACAAGTTATTTCGATACCACTAGCACTGAAGGCCACGGTTGGAGTTCAAGACAAGAGAAAAGAAAGAAAACAACGCCAAAAACATATGTTTATATAACAAAACCAGGCATGCTATGGCCACCGAGTGTTTGGAAATAAATTTCCTTCGACCGTAAGCAAGGAAATAAGACATTTCCTATCCTCAGGCGCTTTAGATAAGGACCAAAAGCAGCTAATTTGTTTGAACAAAGGATTAGATAAAACTGTTGGAACATTTAGCAATAGATTGAATCCCCCGTCGCATGATGAGTACTGCGTGTTGTTGCATATCAGGTTAAAGCTTACATCTTATGTTTGACACAACATACAACGTCGCAATCACTACACTGAATCAACGTAACCAGCAGAGTTTTTCTACCAAAAAACCCTGTATTTAGACATGCTACAAATTTGTTTTGGGAGAAATATATGATCGATTTTACTGCTTACAGTCGAGTCAGGTCAAGCGTACCCCCCTAGATTACATTAATGAGTTAATTATTTCAACATTAAATCCATTAGTCGTTTCGAATAATGCAATCATTTTTGAAATATTCGAATCGAAGTTCAGTTGCTGATTGGGCTATGTCGGTAGATGTGTTTGAAAAACGCGTTAGACCAACGAGACCTTTAAAATCCAACAACATTCAGTTCTTTCCGAGGAATCCCGAAATAATAAATTTGTATCAGGCGAAGCTATATTTAATAAACACACCTGATAGCGTACAGCGTTGTAAACAACCAAAAATAGTGATGAGAATACTTGTCAAAACTTCGCCTGAAATCCTTTTATCAAACCAATACGTCTTCTACAAGCTCTATGGGATGCAGAAAGCAAAAGAAGTTCTCGATAATAACATTTACAATACAGTTTTTCACCTATCACTTGCATTCACCGTTGGACGCCATGTTGACATAGCTCTCGTGCTTGGATTTCCCATATAAGGAGCATCTTTTGTTCGCATAGTCCAATCAGCAATCGAAGTTTGATTCGAATATTTAAAATATGATTGCATTATTCGAAACGACTAACGGGTTCAATTTTCAAATACTCAACTCATTAATGTAATCTAGGGGAGGACGCTTGACCTGACTTGACTGTAAACTGAGACAGGCACGTATTGAATTCTTATTTATCGAAGACGAGATCGAAAATTACTCATGAATGATGATTACTGAAATGTCTGAAATAGCTTTCCAAGTCGGAGGCATATTACAATGGACGCTATTGTTATTCAATGGTACGCAAATGAAATAGCGGCGTATTCTGAAATCTAGCCACCAAGACACCGATCTTGTTCAGAAAGTCTATATCCTTTGGCTCAAATAAACGATAAGTATGAAAATTATTTTTGAAAGTAATTCAATATTGTTCCAAAAATGTAACTTTCGGGGTGTCACACAACACTGTCTTTGATGGGAGGTTGCGTGTGGGCGAGAATACATCACAACCAGTCTAGTTTGAATAATAAGTTAGATAGACTCTGGGAAAGAGGTTGCATTACTAGTCAAGTGTAGATCACAATTAGTGTAGCAAGATGCATCCATAAGCTGGCTCAGGGGAGCCTTTGATTGTACTCTTGCTCTTGCCCAGTCCCTTTCCAGGCCCACGCGGTCGTTATGACGTTGTTAGTTTCTGTGACGTATCTGAAGCGAACAGCCTCACTGTTTTGCTCGGACCATGACTAGGCCTAGGAACTAGCCAACCTTTGATCATAGCCATGCCTTCTAGTGTTGCTTAAACTTGATATAAATAAATCTACATAACATTATATCACTTAAATGTTAAATAAAATTTAAGAAGTTGAATTGCTTGCCTGAACAATCAATCAATCAATCAATCAAACTTTATTTATCGTCGGAGTCCATTTCACTAAATAGTGCTCTCCCATGGAGCCGTGCATTAAAAATACAATAACTATTTAATTAACGATGACCATAAAGTTCAAATAGTAAAATAAGAATGTATAGTTAAAAAGTCTAATTTATCTAATACTCAAATTTAGAAAAGTTAAAAATATATTACAGTAAGTCCTAAAAATTGTTTAAACTAGTGGCCTATTAATTTAAAAATAGAAAATAAGAATCTATAGTTAAAAGATAATTAATCTAACTACTCAAAATTAGACAAGTTAAAATATATTACAGTAAGTCCTAAAAATAATTTAATACTTAATTAATTAAAGCATAAAAATCGTTAAAACTAATGGCCTGCTTAGCTTCGCTAGGTAGACTGTTCCATGTTATGGCACCCCTGTAGCGAAAATTCTTTTTAAGGGCTTCTGTGTTCGGTCTAGGGATGAACAGATTTAGTTCAGAGTCGCGTAGATTGTATCTATGGATAGTACTGGTATTCACAAATCTTTCGGATATGTACTCTGGCAATTGCTTGCTCACTGTTTTGAACATTAGACTTTTCATTTGTTTGGTTCGTCTGTCAGCAAGGCTCGTCCAGTTAAGGTCAGAAAGAATCTGAGAGGATCTTACACCCCAGTCAGCTCCCGATATTATGCGAGCAGCTCTGTTTTGTAATTTTTCGAGTTTTTTACTTAAGCCAGCGGCAATGCCACCCCAGACAACACTACAATAATCTAGATGTGGCAAAATGAGAGATTTGTAGATTGCTATGAGTACTGGTTGGGGGCATAGTGGCTTAAGTCTTCTTAGTGCTGCAAGACCTCTCGCAACCTTTCTGTTGACCTCAGAAATATGGGGACCCCAAGAAAGTGTTTCATTCACTTGTAATCCAAGACATTTATAGGAGTCAACTCTTTCTATTGGGTGGCCATCAAGATAAATGTCTGGGTCACTAGGGAGTAGCGTAATTTTATGTCGAGTCCCAGTGAACAGACATTTAGTCGTATGTAATTTATTTCAGATTGGACGTTGTCCAAAACAGTAACCTGTGTTCTATCAGATAGATAGTTTCTAAAAAGGTTTAGAGTAGTACCTCTGAGACCATACAATTCTAATTTCGCTGGAAGAATATCATGGTCAATGGTATCAAATGCCTTTTTTAGATCAATAAACCGGACTGCATTTGTTAATCCATTGTCAGTGTTGAGATACCAATTATCCGTCATATCGATAAGAGCTGTTAAGGTGGAGTGTAGCGGTGTCTAAACCCAGATTGAAATTTAGAGAGTAAATTGTTTTCATCCAAGTATTTATATACCTGATTAAAGATCGCTTTTCAGTTCAAAAAGTTTAGCAATTACTGAAAGAACAGATATGGGCCTTTAATTAGCAGGATCTACCTTTGAGTCAGCCTTGAAGATTGGAGTTACCCTGGCATTTTTCCAGTCACTGGGAATAATACCAGTAGAAATGACTGAGTTAAAGACCTGTGTCAAACAAGGAGACTTCGGCTTAGAACACAAGATTGTGATTTGACATTGTTTATATAGCGCCTACGACTATCTTTCAAGAATGTCGTTTGAACTGTCAATCGTGAAACGGGTCTAAAACTAGTTGTCGATGTAAAGTTGTCATAACACCCTAATTATTCTTTCAGCTGCGTTATCATCGACACGTCTGCGGCCCAAAGTCAAAGGTTTCTCTTATTTTGCCGTATGTTGAAGAGTCATCAACAACTTCATGTTTCGTTTATCCGGTGAGTGTGTACCTTTATAAAACTTAAGGCTCTGCTTACTTGGCGTTCGTACTTAGTCAAATGTCTAGCGCATAATTTATCTCCTTCGTGAAGTTTATCATCCTGTAATTTGCAGCCGACACCAAACATATATCACAATTCAAACAAGCAGAACAATTCATAAAAGCACGATTTTTAAACCGATTTGCCAAGAACTTTAGATTTAATCTCATTGAGTATACGTAAGTAGTGTTAATCTTGGACCAGCCATTTTAACTCAGTACTTCCCTCACCACAATTAATTGAACGGGTAAATGCACTTTTGTAAAAACGTCAAAACGTCTCAAAACGTCTTTTTGTAATACACTATATTAATTTTCACATTTCTGTTTTGGTGTTTGTTGATAGTTTTTGCCACGAATGACATGAATCTTGTTCCAGTCAAAGAGTTTTCTTATCATCAACTTTATGGTACTTTCAGCCGGCACAGAATCTCACAAAGTGTTCAACGGTTTAATTTATTAATCCGGTCTGGCTCTAAAAATGCATTTGGTGGGATTAGGCACTGGGTTTGGAGGATCAGCAATTTGACAACTCATAAGTCCTAGCATTTTGAGTAATTAAACCAATATTGTCGAACGCCAAGGACAGATTAGAGGCAATTCATACCTCTAATCCCGCAGTTGAGAAATCCTTCACGAAATATAAGTGTGCAATCTTGAAGTTCGAATAGTTTATATAAACAAGGCGAAGCGAATCGAAGTTTCAAGGGCGGAAAAAAATTTTCAATCGAGCTATCTCGTCCCTCGATGTTTAACAAGGTAGGATATATTGATTTGAAAGCTACTTTAATTTTGGATCGGCCGTCACTTTGTGGACAGAGATAAGATTTTTGCAGACCTCCAAAAGTAAATAAAATGTTGCAATCTCGATGACAAGACTGATCGTCAGACTCATTTTGAAGGCTGAAAATCGAACAAATTGATGGCCAATCTTTAACCCGTAAGAGTACCTCTATAAAGGGAAAATCATTTTTCTAAAGTTAGCAAAATCACATTTGGTTTATTAATAACCCACAAAATGAAATGGAAACCAATCCGCAAAACCTGGGGGTGATTTAGTTACAGTATCACAGAGTTTTAAGTTGCCAGTGTTATTTGTTGTGCTTAAACCTTCTTGTCTTCAAATAATCGCACTCGAATTCTTTATTTCCGTTTCTTGACCTAAATTTTAGCTGAATACAAATCCGGATTTAAAAAAAACATTGCAGGTTACTTTTCCCCATCTGTTTCTGCATTTGAAATTGGAGAGTAAACCATATAGGTACTGAACAATCCACAAATTTATACCATATCGTAACAGGACATTTGGTAAAGGAGGTTTATTGCTTGAAATATCGTTAACCCAGCTGGATTTGTTTCGTGAGGAAACGGCTGAGCAAAGTGCCCCGCGAAGCAGTTAGCTCACCTCTCATGTGCGGCGAGGTTTTTGTGAGTTTTCGCCTCGCGAGGCCGTGAGGAAAACATCAAACATGTTTGATATTGATCTCACGGCCTTACGAGGCGAATTTCACACCAAAAAACTTGCCGCACACGAGAGGATATGGCTGAGCTAAATGCCTTGCGAGGCATTTTGCCGCACTTGTGCGGCGGGAATCATATATATGGGTTATTGACCAAGCGTGAGGTCAAGATGGCGGGATATTGGCCAAGTTCTTTTTTTGCGTGTTTATGGACCGAGACGAAGTCGAGGTCCATAAACACGCAAAAAAAAAAAAAAAAACGAGGCCAATATCCCGTCATCTTGACCGAACAAGCTTGGTCAATAAAGGATTTATTATATGACTCAAAGGACGCCATTAAAAGAAAGTAAAACGCGGGACGAACGGGCTATCCCGAGCGGTCAAGATGGCTCCATCTTGACCTCGCGGGTAGCCAATCACAGCAGGAGAATTGATTCATCTTGACCGCTGAAAGAGCCAGTCATATAATAAGTGAATGTAGTGTATGCATTGTGTATGCATGCAGTTCATCATTAACACAGTCCCTTATATATAATTATTTCAAGCTTCGTTCAGCATAGAAGACGAAAATCGTGCTTAATTCTTCACTTACATATATAATTCACTTCTACAAGCTCTTGTTCTCGGAAAAAAATCCTTTTAATACCCTGCGCTCTGTATTTGCCTCCGAGGCAAAACCCTTTAGATAATTTCACCCGCTATTAATTTCCACGTTATTCAAATTCATTTTCGTGCGACGCTCTTCTTCAAACCAGTCATAGATCACTCAACATGACCTGTCATTTTTCGGCATCGTTGTTAAAAGCGACTAATGCAGCACTAATGCGACAAAAGGACGATTATCTTTGCAGACAGCATATTAATAAAATTTTCAAGAGTAGATTTCCGCCGCTTGGCTTAAGGGTGTGCTTTTCGCAGTTGGCTAACGACGTCTGACGGAAGCCATAAAGCGGTGTACTGAAAGAACTTCAGACAAAACAACGGAATAGGTAGGCTAAATGGTCGAGAATGCTCACAAAATTGTGGCGTTGTTAGAGATCAAGCGTATTTGAAGAAATGGACGGAAAATGTAGGTGGCGTAAGTTGCCTTCCTCCCCTTTTTTAAAAACTTAAATTGCAGTATGTTCCTTTTAGAATCTGAGCAGTTAATTTGAGCATTTATACTGTCGTCGCGGTAAGTCTTTAAGAACGCATGGCACGTCTTTCGTTCTAAAACTCAAACCTAATTCTTGATCTTATGATTTGCTCACCTCTTTCACGAAAAAAAAAAAAAAAAATTATATAAAAAAAACATGAACCACGCAAAATGTGCATAACCAACGGCTGGTTTAGCCATGCTCTTAAAGCACATTATAGCGTCTTCAAGGCGACCTTTAATAGCTTTTCCATTTTGGGGGCTAGGTAAGTTGGCGCCAAATTGATATCTGTATTCAGAATGGCATAAATAATGTTTTTTTATTCTAAAGGACACGACAGACCGATGAAAAGCACAAAAACCTATATAATCACCCCATCTTGACTGTTTAAGCCGGCCTGTCGACGGAGCGAAAATCTTCCTGCATAGCACCGAAGAAAATGGGATATATATTTACTCTAATTTCAAGTTCTATTTCTTAATAAAACAATGGATGATATCAAACGGCGCAATATTAAATTAGAATTTTTGGCAATCATTAAGTTATGTGTTAGTGTTAACACCTTGGCTAATCTCACTAGTTTAATACTGACGAAGACATTTATCCTTTTGGTTTGGTCTTTGACCAATAAAGATTTTCCAGTGTCTGTGCGAATTTATTGTAGAGCTCAAATGCAAGTGTTCTTGCCTTTAAAAGCACAATTGCAAGTACATGATCGTCCACTTTTGAAACAAGACAAAATTTGTGTACGGATTGACGGCTAACAGGTCCGGACGCTGCCTTTGAAAGAAACAGATTTAGTCAATCATTGTTTGAACCAGATCTCACTGAACACGATCTCTGTAGGCCTAATATTTTGCTTTCCTGAAACATTTTGATTAAATTCCAAAAATTATGTCATCCGATTTCTCATAATGTTAACAAAAAAAGTCCGCGAAAATCCGGATTAAAACAAAGACATTGCAGGTTACTTTTCCCCATCTTTTTCTTCATTTGAATTAAACCATATAGGCACTGAACAATCCACAAATTTATACCATATCGTAACAGGACCTTTAGTAAAGAAGGTTTATTGCTTAAAATATCGTTAACACAGCTGGATCTGTTTTCATTCTTTTACTAATTAATTTTCAAAGGGACTATTGCAAGAACAATTTCCATATTTTTGGTCGCACAAAACTCTGTTCAACTGACGTTTCGCTGTCTTTAGCCATCAGCAAGATGACCTTCAGTTATCAATATTTCTAGGAAAAATAGAAAACTTCGCATAAATTATTTATTTCGTTTGATTGCTCGAATTGTCTCATCGGGAGCTCTACCGCAAGAGAACATATAGATGCAAAGGTTTATACTTGAAAATTGTACAAGAAAATTAGTCACTGGATACCAGCAACAGAAGCATACGATAACAATGAGCTAATTAAGATCTCGTAGCAAAGTGCCAATCAAGTTACATTAGTTTTGCTTTCAATTTTACCTTCGAATTCTGATGCGACGGGAGCAAAGGTTGGCGTTAGCTGGCGTTGTAGGACCACAACAAAGGCGGTATTTACACTGAAAATAATATGAAATGTCGAGCCATAACATTTACGTTATCTCTAAGCCCGCCGTACACGTGAGGAAACGGCTGAGCAAAGTGCCTCGCGAAGCAGTTAGCTCACCTCTCATGTGGGGCGAGGTTTTTGTGAGGTTTTCGCCTGTGAGGCCATGAAAAAAACATCAAACATGTTTAATATCGATCTCATGGCCTTACGAGGCGAATTTCTCCGTCACCAAATCCTTGCCGCAGACGAGAGGATACGGCTAAGCTAACTGCCTTGCGAGGCATTTTGCTCAGCTGTTGCCTCACTTGTGCGGCGGGATTATATGTGGATGTAGCCTATGCATGTGTGTATGTATACAGTTCATCATTAACACAGTTCCTTATAATTATTTCAAGCTTCGTTCATCATAGAAGACGAAAATAGTGCTTAATTCTTAACTTACATAATTCACTTCTACAAGCTCTTGTTCTCGGAAGAAAACAAAAAAAACCTTTTAATACCCTGCGCTCTGTATTTGCCTCCAAGGCAAAACCCTTTAGATAATTTCACCCGATATTAATTGCCACGTTATTCAAATTCATTTTCGTGCGACACTCATCCTCAAACCAGTCATAGATCACTCAACATGACCTGTCATTTATCGGCATCGTTGTTAAAGGCGACCTTTAATAGCTTTTCTTTTTGGGGGCTAGGTAAGTTGGCGCCAAATTGATATTCAAAGGTGACAGACCGCAAACAAATGTTGCTTCTAAAAATATCTGCATATAATAACTGTTCATCAGTAGGATACCTAAAATGTGTGCAATTCCACAATTGGTTTCGGCTCCATCAAATCCTATACCCAATTGCAGAACATTTTAGGAGGAGCCACCCACACTGTGAGCACGGTTATTGACAATACATATTAGCAAGGAAAACAACGTAAAATAATAGGAGTACGTTAAATAACGAACTGAGCACACGAGAGCTAAATAACGAACTAAGCACACGTAAACTAAATAAGCAAGCACGCGCACAACTTCAGGAAAATTGCGCGCGCACAATTGCATTAAAATGTAATGAATGGAAGCAACAAAGATCTCAAATTTCGGCGTCAGGATAATATAAAGGATATAATCTCATCTCTGGATTGCCAATCTCATCTCCTGTAGTGTAGCACCATACTTCTCAACGATAGCACCGTGGCGTTTCAAGAATTTAGTTAACGATTTACGAAGCAGCGTAGATTTGAAGCCTTGGTGAAGGAGATGTGATGAAAGTCGGTGAAGTCTATCAATAAAATCCAATTTCGATGTGCAAAGTCTAGCATATCTCACTAATTGAGATATGAAAACACCATAGGCCGGATTGGCGGGAATGTTGCTGTCCATGTGAGGAATTCCGAAATGAGAAATCATCCCTCTTATCGTAGACACTGAGATGAAAAGGAGTATTGTTATCACCATTCCTTATTCTTGTGTCTAGATAACAAACTTCACTTGATGTCAAGGTAGTGTCCTTTAGTTCCAGTTCCGACGGGTAAATAGCGCTGATGTAATTTCCGAAATTCTCATTGTTGACGCTGAATAAATCATCAATGTAACGAAAGGTGTTGCTAAATTGGACGGCATGAAATCATACTCAAATGTGTGAAGGAACAGATCAGCTGGCAAAGGTGCGCTGTTAGTGCCCATTGGTATTCCAATAACTTGCCGAAAAACTGAGTTTCCGAAGCAAACGTAGATGTTGTCGATAAGAAAGTCAATAGCGAGGCACAGTTCCCTACATGAGAAATAAGTGTATTTCGTAGACTTCCTATCCTTAGCCCAGAAAGTGTGGAAATTATTGGTTGCTATGAAACTTTTCCCTCTGGTGTTAAAATCTCTTTCGAGCAGGCCATGAAGTTGATGTTTAAGTTTGGCGTGTGGAAGGCTAGTATATAGAGTGGAAAAGTCCCAAGTACTCATCTGATTGAGCGGAAGTTGTTTTTCCTCCAATGTGCGAATTACGTCCAACGAATTGTTTATAATCCACATACAGTCAACACCAGTTCTTTCCAAAATAGTCTTGCAGTACGAAGTACAGTGACTCTTGACTAGTTTAAGGCATTCGGTAATTACTTTGGAGATCTTAGTAGTGGTGCATGAACTCGAACCTGCAATAAATCTTGCTTTGTATGGTGTCTTGTGAAGTTTTGGTATCCAATATATTTTTGGCAAATGTTTTTCTTTCTGTTTCAAACAAGCTTTATCCGCAGGCACTAGTACATACTTATCTTGTAGTTCCGTTAGGTATGCCCTGACATGCCTGTCCTCTAAGGTCTTGTGACAAGAACTATAATTATGACGTTGTAGGTTGTTAATTCTATTCTGGATAATCAGTCTTATTGTCTCCGACCATTGTTCTAGTGTTGACACAGGACAACCTTCACGTTTACTCCAGCTCTTAGCATAATCATCTACCGCTTTCATCAATATCTTCTTGTTTAGGTTCCAATCGATGGTATTCTGTTCTCTATACTTTGAACCTCTCTCCAGTAGACGCCTAAGTTTTGAATGACATCACGAAGACATCACGAAGCTGTTTTAAAATTGGGTCGTTAGCAGAAGCATGGGTGACCTGTTGCCAACGGGCGTCACTCACTGGCAAGTTAGCTCTGTGGTCAACTTCTTCCAATTCCCAGACAAAAACAGAGGCATTAACTTCAGGCAAATGAGCTCGGCTCAACGTATCAGCAATCAGCATCTTCTCTCCTCTAAGGTAAGTAACATCCAAATCGTACTTCTGCAACTCAAGAGCATTCTCTGGGGACGCTTTGGTGCTACACACAGTTCTTTCCGGAAAATGGACTCAAGGGGCTTGTGGTCTGTTTGAACTCTAACAGAATCACGGCCATAAATGTAAGCATCAAATTTCTCACAGGCAAAGACGATCGCCAAAAGTTCCTTCTCAATCTGTGCATAGTTTTCTTCCGAAGGGGTTAAGGTTCGCGAAGCATACGCCACAGGCTGCCTAGCTTGTAGTAACACAGCACCAAGACCATGCTGTGACGCATCACATTGGATCGTAACCTTCTCTTGCAGGTTATAATAACCGAGTATCGGTGACACAGACACAGCTTCTTTGAGTTGCTCAAAAGCTCTCTCTTGGGGCTCGTCCAGTGCCACTCCACGTCTTGGCGGGTGAGGTGTCTGAGAGGCTTGGTGATATCTGACAATCGGGCAGAAATTTGCTGAGGTACTGGACCATTCCCAGGATACGCTGCACACCAGCAACATTCTCAGGTCGGGCATTTCACGTATGGCTCGAACTTTCATTGGATCTGCTCGAAGACCTTCACTGGTTGCCACATGACCGATAAACGGAACTTCTCTCAGCCTGAGCTGCAACTTGTCACCGTTTAAATAAATTCCACGCTCTTCACATCTCTGAAGGAACGCTCAAAGGCTCTTGTCGTGATCAATTGAAGCTTCTTGCATTGAATCTCCATAGCCAACAACAACAAAGTCATCTGCTACGACTTCAACTCCATTCAATCCCTCGACTAATTCGTGCACCTAGCGTTGAAAAATTTCAGGCGCAGACTTAATTCCAAAGGCATCCTTTTCCACCGATAAAGACAAACGGCGTGTTAAAAGTAGTTAGGAACGATGACTGCTCGTCTAGAACAACGTGCCAGAACCCACAGACAACATCAAGCACAGTAAACAGTTTGGCACCATGGAGTCTAGAAGCAACTTCTTCGATGGTAGGCAAAGGATAATTCTCTCGTTGCAGAGCACGATTGAGATCCTTAGGGTCCAAACAAATGCGCAGGGCACCATTTGGCTTTGGCACAACTACCATTGAACTAATCCAAGGTGTGGGCGTTGTCACACGAGCTACAATTTCTCGGCTCTCCAAATCTTCTAAAGCCTCACGTAGACGTTCATGGATAGCAACTGGTACCCGGCGAGGAGGGTGTTGAACTGGCTTCACGGTTTCATCCAGCTCCATGTGATATTCACCAGGACGTTTACCAACTCCATTACCGAAAACACGAGGAAATTTCTTGACCAACTGGTCAGCGGACAAAGCAGGCTCGGCAGCGGACAAAACAGGCACATCATGCGCATACACGTCAACATCAGAAGTCTGGGGATGATTCAGCTGATCATTGTCCAAGTACTTGATGATTTTCATTCCAAGACAAGCTTTCCTTCCAAGTACAGGCCTGACTCTCTTGCTGTCCACCAGATTGCAGTCAAGAAGACATCTGAAATCTCCACGCCAAACTCTCAAACGAACTCTACCAAGGATAGGAATCGATGTTCCACCATACGAAATAATCGTCGTGCTTATAGGGGTCACGTTAAGTAAATTTAAGTCTCTTGTCGCTTTCTTATATAAATGCAAAGGGACCACGTTACATTTCGCTCCAGTGTCCGGCTGAAAGCGAAGGTAATTTCCTGACTCCAATTTTAATGTCACAAGCTGCGAATCATCCAAAGTCACCGCTGAAATCTCCTGTACGCCAAAAACTTCGTCTGAAAAATCGTCCTCCACATAATGGACACGACTGCCTCGCTGCGACGGTTTAGGCACTGATCCGAAACACACGTTCGCGAAATGATTTTGCTTGTTACACTTTTTACACCTTTTCCCAAATGCTGGACAGTTTTCACGCCTTGACACATCATGCATACGCCCGCAGAAATCACACGTTTTCACTCGGGAGTCAGCGCCTCTGGGGAATCGACCACGCCACTTTTTCCCCCCTTAGGCTTCTTAGAAAAGGCATTTACATCGCTCGGATCTGTATCACCAATGCTGGCGCCTCCAACGACTTTCATCTGTTGAATCATTGTCTCGTGCGCCCGACAAATTTCATCAGTTTTCTACAGTGACAAGTTCTTTTCGCGAAGCAATCTCTCCGTACCTGAATCCTGAATCCCGAAAACAAGCTTGTCCCGTAAAATTTGATCCGCCGTAATGGTTTCAAATTCACATCGATCAGCCAATTGTCGTAAGACTGTCCGATAATGGTCATATGATTCTCCCGCTTCTTGCAATCTAGAGTAAAACTTGTATCTTTCAAAAGGAACATTCTTCAGTGGCTGGCAATAAGCAGCAAAACTCTCTAACACCGGCTGTTTTCTGTCACGGCTATCATCGGTAAACGTAAACGTCGAGAAAACTTTTCTAGCTTCGGCTCCGATCACCGACAACAACGTCGCAATTTGTACGGTCTCGGGTTCCTGATGCAATTTCATAGCTACCGAATAATTTCTCCATGCTTGCTCAAATTCCTTCCACTTTTCTGCCGCGTTTGAATTATGGATATCAAGCGGTGCTGGCGGTGGTAAGGCAAATAAAGCTGCACTTCTCGCGCTCGCAATATCCGAAGACGAACTCGAAGACTGCTCAGCTCCTCCGCTTCCCGGCATTTCAGCAAAAAAACAGTTACGTAGGTTCGGCAACCTGACACCATGAAACGAACGGTAAAGTAAACGGACAACTCACATCGTAACAAGCAGCAACCAAAAGCTGACCTTTTTAATGCAATAGTTGACTAACCTTTATACACACGATCATAATTATTCTAACACAGAGGTGAGGCATACCACGAATAGTCAAAGCCTAACGACGGTATTTGACAACATGCACGAGTATTCGTCACAGTTTTCTGTTCTTAACAATGCGTAGGTCTCCAGTAATAACATGGCCGGGAGGCTCATAACGAAAAGTAGAAGACGCGCAGTCACACGATGAAGACGTACCATATGTTCGGAATGGCGTGAATAATGGTTTTTGTTTTACTCTAAAGGACACGACGGATCCGATGAAAACCACAAAAGCCTATATAATCACCCCATCTTGACTGTTTAAGCCGGTCTTTCGACGGAGTTAAAATCTTCCTGCATAGCACCGAAGAAAATGGGATATATATTTACGTTGATTTCAAGTTCTATTTCTTTACAAAACAATGGATGATATCAAACGGCGTAATATTAAATTAGAATTTTTGGCAATCATTCAGTTATGTGTTAGTGTTAACACCTTGGCTAATCTCACAAGTTTAATACTGACGAAGACATTTACCCTATTTGTTTGGTCTTTGACCAATAAGGGTTTTCCTGTGTTTTTGCGAATTTATTGTAGAGCTTATGTGCAAGTGTTCTAACCTTTAAACGTCCGCTTCAGTCCGAAATTAAAAGCTGTTTACTGTTAGTAATCAAGCTGGAGCTCGACATTATATCCAGTGCAAAGACTATTGGTCAAAACCTTTCCCGTCTCTCCCACGGTTTTATTTTCCATCACAAGCAATTTCCAGTTCTCTTTATAAACAGTTGAAATCCCTGTTCTAATTTAATAGATTCATAGCAGCCATTTATACATTTTATTTGGCAGTAATTTGTTTTGAAATTTGATTTTTCGCTCGTGTAATTATTACGTAGTGCATGCTTTTCCTGTGTGTCACTATAGTGTAGTTTTCTTCTATTAATCAGTTTATTTGCAACGTAGGAAAATACTAAAAGCCGGGGATGAAACTTACAGCTTATTTAAAAAAAAAACTTACATCTCAAAGCTATAGCTATTTAAAGGTGCTCTATACAAAATGTTAGGGGTTAACTATAACTACGCTCAGGGCATCACAAATGCAGAGAACAGCTGTTTTAAAAGTGCACATAAAGGCATTGTAAGCGATATAGATGTTATAAACTGTGACTACAGTTATTATAAAGTGACACAGATATTGCAAAAATGTAAAGGGCTTAATAAAACTATAGCGAAAGGTAGGTGGCAAAAATAAAAAAGGGGTAATTTTCAAATGAAACAGGCAATGTATACTTCATTTAAATTTATAAAAAGCGCGCTCGTCACTGCTGTTACAGAAAATATCACAGGATTGCATGGAGAAAACGCACTAGTTTTTATAAAGTCTGATTTTTCTTAATACCAATTATAACATAGCTAGACAAAGTAAATTTGTCTAAAGAAATTCATTTGCGCGAGCGTGCTTCATATTCCCATTGTGCAAGCTGATGGCGCGCGTCCGCGTTAAAATATCTCGTTGAAAATGTTAAAACAATTGGTTCTTGCGTTATGAGTGCGTTCATCGAGATATAAAGCACTTGAAAAGTTTGGAGAGCACTCAAGAAGCTATCGTTGCTTTCGGCTTACGCATCTTTTGTGCTCTCCAATTATCCGGCGTACTTCTTATCTCGATGAACGGACGTTAACGCATGAACCTATTGTTATATACGAGAACTACAGCTTTGGACAAAAAATATTTTTTTTCCTTCAATTTAAATCGAAGGGAAAACAGAACAAAACAAACAAAAACAGAACATAGAAAAATGACATTACAAGTTTGTAGTTGACCAATCTGGCCTTTTAGATGAGAATTTTAAGGAATAGAAGTAAATCGTCAAATAAACACACTTGTTTACTCCAGTAATTTAATGAATGCGAAGTTTCGTGAGATATTCAACGGTTTTCATCCTTTGCGGGATAAGCCTTATCGCCTCAAGATGACTCGCAGAGCATTACCAAGTTACGTCATCAATTCTGAAAAAAGAACGAAACTTAAAACGGTGTGCTATACGCAGACGGTAAACGAATGAGATCAAGAGGACAGCTGATTCGACATTTTCCAGCTATAGTGTTTGGAAGGTGTGATAAACCCAATTCAGAACAAAGGCAGCGGGTGGCTCAAGTAGATAACACGTTACTACCACATCACGATCTAGCTATAATTCTCTCATGTTATCCTGAAAATGGCTAGTACTCGGACTGCATAAACACCGGTTGTCGGCAACGGTTGTTTCAACGGCTACATTCACGGGATATCCGTGAATTTATCCTATACTGGTTCACGAGTAACTTTTAAAAAAGACGTTTTGCCGACATCGATCTCAATTGCATTCGATGTGGAGCCAGTTCATAAAAAGCACCGAGAAGTAGACCTCGCTTCCAGCCTTTTATCATTCATCGTTGTTGCGACAATTAATAGGAAGACGCGTGTTTTGGTAAAGGTAAAGGTAAAAACAAAATTATTTATACACGGTTAAGATTTAAAACTGCAAGCTTGTGGGGCCGTGTGGGAGAGATGTGATGGTTTCGGTCTTCTGCCCGGCTTTGTTGCGTGGCTCCACTGCTCACAGGCACGAACAACAAGTACGGACGTTAACTGCAAGTGTTGGTGTCTGATAATTAACAATTATCCTTCTAAATTGTGCGGAAAATTAAATCGCCTGATTCTTAATCGAAAATCAGGCGACATCCCGCAAGACTGAGCAGTATAATTGTTTTATTATTCAACACATTAAAGACAGAGCAGAATTGTCTGCGTTTATTTAAAAGAAAAGCCGCCACTTTTCTTCACGACCAATAAAATTATGTATATCACAGGATATCTGCTGAGTATCCACGACGAATTTTGAGCGCGCTGTGACCATGTTTGGACATTGTTACAATGTGCTGTATAATAAGTGAGGGAATACGGAGACATACGGACCTTGTTTGCGACGGGATAAGTCATAGATAGCACCTTAACTGTACGACAGAAGGCGAGTTTGTATCTACCCTTGAACAGGGGGCGTTGTCACTGCTGGCCACCAGTAAAAAAGGTACAGCCGTAGTATTTTCATTCGGAATTTTATTCTACTTCATTTGTACTCAGTTATCCCCCCTAAGAGAGCTTTTTACTAAGGTAAAATTAAATCGTATGAGTTTTCCCTGGCACACTTTGTAGTTTCTGTAAGCATTGTAATTGTACTTCAATTTTCAGTCTGCGTTCAACAAAATTGTTCACGGGCGACATTTAGATTCTCTTAGTGAGTACGACTTTCAAATTTCAAACCAGCCATCTCCATAGTACCCTCACTCTTCGTCGTACTCGCGCTCAATCTCATCAATACTCGAACTAAAATCTAAAGGTCTCTAATGTTGGACACTAAGGGGAACAGGAATTGCATCTTCGACGTTCCCTTCGCTTCTCCGTATTGTCTTTATTCCGCGACTTTTCATTCAGATATTCATAGTCATTGACGTTTCTTCATATTGTTAATTCTTACTGTTTTGGAAAACCAAGTCATTATCATAGTTGCTAAAATCCGACGCCTTAAGGCATTTGTGATAACGATCTGACGCTGTGCATATTCTTATTGGCTAAACACCGTGTTTTGGCGGAATTTAAAGTGAAAATAGTGTCTTATTATTTTCGAGGTTACGTCTACGACAAAACATTTATTAAGTTAATTGGAAGAAAGCTATTTTGACATTTAATTCGATACATTTTTTCCGAAAAATATCTTGGAATACAGACTTTTATTTCGGATAATAATTAAAATGTCAAAAAGTGAAACTACAGTAGTATGAAAAATGGTTTCATGGTTGGATTTTTCTAAAGTTCTATAATTTTCGCATATAAACAAGACAAACCGCGTTTCATATGACCTAAATGCTAGGTGCTAAAAATATAAGAGAATTTGATTACAATGGTTTTTATCGCTTGTTTATAAGGCGCAAGCTGTAAGTGATATGAATAAAACGAGAATTTAATTTTTGTATCTCAAGGGAATAAAATATAATGAAACTATCGACGTTACTGAAATAGGTTTACATTGCCTAAACTCCATTGCCTAAACTCCATGAAATAAATTGTCATGTCAGAGGGAATACATAAGTCTCAAACGCAAATGAAAACACTGTAAATGCCTCGGCCAATTAGGTGTCAACTTATTGTATTACTGATACAGAGGGCATCGAATTTCATATATTCAGATTTTTAAAATTGCCATTCCATATTTCACCTCCCATCGCCACATTATTTTAGGCTCGTCTGATAAAAAGTTTCATTTTCTGGTGTTATTTCATTCACTTTTAGCAGCGCATTCTAGATAGAAACCATGCTTGACTGCTTATAACTGCAGACTTTTAATCTTTAATGAGTTTACTCCTAAAACAGCAATAACTATACTAGGAGACTAGACATGGGTGTTGTGAATACAGCTGAGCAAGCCACTAGTTTTGGAAAACTACAAATGTCTTAAAACTGAGGGTATATTTCGATATGACTTAATAACTGCTGATCTTCTAAGCAATTAATAATAATTCTTCGCCCACCCGACTTATCTGAATTCGACATCAAACGTGGGATTACTGCAAACTGGTCAAACGGTTTGCTTCCTCAAGTCTTTTATTCTGAACTCAGTATGCATGAAAAAAGACTAAACAGCATATAACATGCATGTTTTTCTTCTTGGGCAAGTAAAATCTAGTTTGATTTCTTGAGGGTAAGTCCGTAAAAAAAGTCTACCAATGTCTGTTCTATTTATACAGCAACAGATTATTTATCGAGATGTCAACAGTGTGAGTCAAAATAAAATCCAACAAAGAGTGTTTATCTGCATAATAATGTATTTTTTAAATAATTCTGGCTCATTAGTTTTTAAAATACAATGTTTGCTTTCCTTTCAAGAAAGTAAACACTTACACATGCGATTGCAAATGTTCAATGCCTAATTCAAAATTAGAAGGTTAAAAACCCTCGTCATATCCTGCGTCTCAGTGTGATAAAAAGTTGTAATTTAATTTATTTCTCTGAACTAATTCAGTTGCATATTTCGTTTTACAGATGCACCGCGGTAGCCATATTTAGCCAGAACGAACAGCATTTTCCTAATTAACGAACCCAATGGCATTCATCGTCAAAAAGGAATGAAAAATCTCCGTGTTAATAGTAAGTACGTATGGTAATTTTGACGTTTTGTCCTGCCGTTCGCAGTATTGAATTTCACCTCTTGGACTTCAAGCACATGTCTACCTTTTATCTATTAAACGCCGTGCACCCTGCTTGAAAGAAGACCTCTTCGTGCAAACAGTGAAAAATCTCCACAACTCCTAGGAGACAAGATCAAAACAACCCAGGACAAAAAAAATATCTTATTTATTACAACACTACCGAGTGAGTTTGCTACTCAGCGAGGGATAGTTAACATTTCTGCAATTATTCTTGCTCTTATGAAGACAAACAGTTGATTTGTTGGCGAAATCGGCAAATGTTCAACACAACTATATCGGGTGGAATTTTCAAGAGACATCGAAACATTAACAACAACAACAAGGTGATTCGAAACGACCGCCCAAGGGAGTCTATTGGTTCTAGAGGCAGCAAGCACGCAAAGGAGTCATTTTCATCGCCGAACGACAAACGCTTAACGATAAACGTCAGTGGGATTAAGTTTCAAACGTGGCAGAGCACGTTATTGCGTTTTCCTGATTCACTACTCGGTAGCGTGGACTCTATGAAGCAATTTTACGACGATCAAAAGAAAGAATATTTTCTTGATCGCGACCCCTATCTTTTTAAGTTTGTTTTGAATTATTACCGCTATGGGAAATTACACTGCTCACAAGAAGACTGCCCCGCGGCGTTCGAGGAAGAATTACAATTTTATGGTTTTTCTATTTACGACGTTGGCGATTGCTGCTGGGAATATTGTAGTCCCAAAGAAAGAAGCGTGCTTTACGAAGGCGACGATGATGCCCTTGAAGGCGAAACAATTAACTGCAACGGAAATTTATGCGACTTACATTGTGCACCCAAACTAAGCCTGCGGCAAAAGATTTGGAGAACCATAGGCCCTTCGAAAACCACCAAGACAGGCGTTGTATTTCACATAATCTACGGGTTTTTTATTTTCATCAGTGTGCTAATAGCATCCCTGGAGACATTACGATGCGGAGAAAACGCGACCTGTGGAGAAGCTCACCATAGTATCTTCTTCACGATTGAGTCGATTTGTGTCGTTATATTTACCGTGGAGCTTTTGATTCGCTTCTACGTCTGTCCAAAGAAAAAGAAATTTATGTTGGATGCAATGAACATAATTGACACACTAGCCATTCTTCCTTATTACATAACTTTAATTGTTACGAGTTTTGGAGTGGATACAAGTTATATTCAAATACTCAAAGTATTGAGAGTAATTCGGATACTGAAGCTGACGCGGAATTCACGGCGCCTTCGTTGCCTGTTACTTACTCTTCGACGTTGCGCTGTTGACATTCTCTTCCTTTACTGCATTTGCTTTTTAGCGATCATTTTATTTGGAACTGCCGTTTACTACCTGGAACTAATGGAAGGAGATAGGAAGTTCTCGAGTATTCCCGAATCATTTTGGTACATTTGTGTCACGCTTATGACTGTTGGGTGAGTATAGTTTACCATATTTTTCAGTTGAACCTTGTGGCTATCAATGCGCGCATTTATGTTCGATATCACAACAATATGTTCTCGTGAACGAGGAAAAAGTGAAATACGTGATGACATTTACGAACGCGATAAATGTGCTTCATTCTTAATTTAAAACACTTCCGTGCTTTTTTAGAAAAATAAAAATGATAATAATAAGCCCGAAGGAAAAATAAGATCTAAATTGATAAAAGAATTGAGATTTATCGTCGCTTATAACCGTTTCAATTCTATCACATTGAGATCAGAGTGAAATTGTATAGTTCATTTTCCTAATTTTTAAGCGCTAGCGGAGACCATAGATCGATTCCGCTCGTTATGTGTTTTGCTATTGGGTAACGTGAGCTAGCCATCCATATCATACGGAAATCAATTTTATCGACAATTCGGTGACACCGTAGGTGGGAAGAAATTAATTGTACAAGAACGTCTGTTAGAATAAACGATTACTAAACTTTAGAACCGAAATTGGAATTAGATTTTGTATCATTAGCCTAAAAGAGTTCAATTGGCGAAATGTTTGTGAATTTTCTTTCCTTACATCCCAAGCAATTAACCTGAACTCCGCAGATGTAGGAAAAGCCAGCATCTGTTGTTATTTTATGTATAGGCTTTTTTTACCCCTACTATTGTACAAAGAATAATAGCTTGTATTACAGCTTCCAGATTCAAATTCACTAAAACACATTACTTGACAAGTGATTGTTTGTAGATCAACCAAACCGACGTTTGAGCCATCTTGAGTGAGATAACAACGATCTGTCTCGTGGAATTAATTATCAAATCATTTGAATCTGAATAAAAATCCAAGTGATATTAAAAAAACAACCAATTTTAGGCCTTCAAAGAAACATCTTGCGCTCACCCCAGAGGTTGATTATCCGTGGGGTATTTTTCCTTAAAATAAATTGAACCAACTACGTATGCACAAATAACATGCGAGATGATCATGAATAACAAAAATACGGCATTTACCATACTCTCAGTGTTGCTTAAATTTAGTGTGTGCGGGAGCGTGTATTCAAATCTACTTGGCAAATAACAAGAGAATTAAGGCATGAACTGATGGCTAAAAAAGTCAAATGTTGTTCAATTTTGAAAGTCTACTCAAGCCGCTTAGACGTAATGCCTTCTAATTTTATTTACGCACATAAAGCCACTTGAATCTGCATCATTTACAGGTAATATCTGCACGATAATGGCAATCCACTTTAAACGTCCAGCTTCTCTTCATAGGACAATGAAATTCTACATGTTTTCCCTTTAAGAGTTTATATCTTAAGAAAAGAGCACAATCGTATGTTTCTAGATATGTCTTAGGTTTCATTTATCGCATTGTTTAAATACAGATGCAATACCGTAGATGAACTTTCGACTTCCGTTAAGTGTTCTTTTAATATTATTGAGCTGAAAGAAAGAAGTAAGATTTAGGAAATTAATTAAATTCTTAACTTTGAACTTGACACCTTACAATAACATTTTCATTTTGGGTGATCTTTTCATAAATACAGTAAATATTTACGTCGTGAAAGACGAAAAGGCGAAATAATTGTTGATATTTGCAAACACATACATGATAAACATGCTTCATTCTTAATACACTTCCGTGCCATTTTAGATATGTGAAAAAAATCTTTGAACTTCATATCTTCACTACAATTGTTTCATTTCGGCTTATCTTTTCTTAAACACAGTAAATATTTATCATTATAGGAAACAAACAAACAAACAAAACCAATGGCCTATCCTACCATACCTGCTTTCTTCCTACCTCTGTTTCCTTTTCGGTTCTGATATTTAAAAATAATTAACAATTATTCACCGAAGTGGAGGTAATATCGACCACTTTCACCGACACTGAGGTGAATAATTGTTTTAGTATATACCACACAAGCCGAATAATTAGCGGACCAAAACATTACTTTGTGTGACAATATACCGACAAGCGGTCGGAAATTGTAAAATTTCGCGCGCCGGCTGCTCGAAGGTGATTAGTACTTGCTAATCATTCCCGAGTTAACCAATCAGAGCGCGCGAAAAGCACTATTCACTTGTGTGGTATATACTAATATTTTTTATCGAGACAATTTTAAATCTCCGTGTAGACGAGGTAACAAAAATGCTAGATAGCCACCTTAAAAGTAGCAAACTTCTTTGGGAGTAAAATCTTTTGATATCGCAGAAATATTGTAACGCCAAGTCCGAAATTTTTGAAGAAGTTTGTATGGAAACAAGCAAATGTTGTCTTTTATTTATAGAAACGTCAGATTTTAGACTTATAGGGACTCTATCTCTAAGATATTAAAAGTTTTACCTCTTTGACGTGGCTAGCTTACTAATAGGCAATATGAACATCTCTTTACCTGGCCGATGTCAAAAGTGAAATTACTGTGATAAAACTACCTTACTTATTTTCGATGCGACTAAAGTGCCACCAATCGCAAAAGGGTACCAGCTTGATGATGATCGCCTAATGGTTGTGATAGCATCATGGGTAATTGGGAAACCATTCTGCCGGTTAATATGAAGGTTAGTGTAAAAATTGAAAGCCAGAAACTCTAAACTCAAAGGTTCGGTTTCTAATGAGGAAGCAAATGCTTGAGGAGATCGAATAAATTTCGAGAAAGTAGGAGTCCCTTCGAATAATTGTATTCATAACCTTCTTCCTCTCTACTACTACTACTACTACTACTACTACTACTACTACTACTACTACTACTACTACTACTACTACTACTACTACTATTGCTACTACTTTATTTCCATCAAATATATAGAGACAATCATGGCAAGAAATGAGGGACATGAGGGGCAGGAGTCACTTCAGAGCAGTCTAGAGAGCTGTCAGTTACTTTCTTTCTTTTGCGAGATGCTGTTGGATGATCGTTGCTACAGAAATTTGCAGGCCCTTCAAAATAAAAATAACAAAAGATGGCGGCCCTGTCGAGTAATCTACGGTTGTCTGCAACAGCAAAGAAATAAAGATAATAAAGAATGCTTGTTATCTGGAAAATTTCCACTAATAAGTAAATCGATTTTTGGCTGTTTAGGTGAAATATCGGACATTCTTGGCTTTTGAAAATGTACAGTACTTCGAACGATCACGGCGAATTGATAATTTGATTTCCTCCTTCTTAATTTCCCCCCTATCTCGCCGCAAGGATTTGTTGTCTTTCTCAGTCTTTTACCGAGGATTTCTATCCGTAAAAAGCCTGGGAAAGAGAGGAATGATATAACAAAATGGCCGGCGCTACTTCGAACCTGCGAAAACTTGGAACTTGCGAAGCGTTCACAGCACTCATGGCGCTTCTATGAAGACTAACCTTCATCCAAGTAGACTTGAAAAAAGTCCATCTTCAATGCTGATTACCGTGGTGGACCGAAACTGTGATAGAAAAACAGTTCAATCGACGTGAACTACATTGTTTTGCAACAATATTTCTGATTGATACCAGGGAATTCGTTCCGGCACGGGCTTGCAAAGTTAGATTTTTCGAAGGCGATTCGCAGCTGGAAAACGCATTCCATTTTCCTATTTTTTTTTAACTTTTTCTGTGCTTGTCTATGGTTAAAATGCATCAAGAATTGGAATAAAGTGATGATTTAGAGTAGATGCAAGGCAAAAAAGGCCATCTTTCTGTACTATCTTAATAACCCCCAAAATCTGTTTTGTTTAACCACGGTACTTTTCTGTGTCAAAACCACCCAAAATCTGCTTGGTTTTGGTTTGAAAAGTTATTCTGTTGTTCTTTGAATTCATAATTGGAGACGTTTACAAGAGTAGAAATTCGATCACATAATTTTTGGGCTTTCCAGTCAAACGACCACTTATGTTCTTTTTAACCAACTTATGCACAGGGGTCTGGTAAATACACGTAGTTCTATTAATAACGGCACTATGAAACTAAACTTACAATTTCAGTTTTTTTAATTGTAGCTATGGTGACGTGGTACCGTCGTCAGTGCTTGGCAAGTTCGTGGGCTCAGTTTGCTGTGTCTCCGGTGTTGTTCTTCTCGCGCTGCCGATTCCAATATTGCAGGAAAAACAGGTTCCCTGCACGTTGGAATCTGTGACGTCACGAAAAAGGTTAAGGTCAGAGAAAACAGTTGGAGAATGCGCGACTTGTTTGGAAGAAAACCGCTCCCTGGTGCCGGAAATCGTGGATAAATGTGAGGATTTGGAAAATGGTGGAGTGGCTACAAAGTATAATCACATCTAATTTAAAGAACACTATTGAAGACTTTAGACTGAAATCATTACTATCAGAAGTTCAGTGTAGAAGAGTTTATCGTTTTGGTATCAGATATAGACCGTGAAATGAATTCAATAGCTATTTTCAGAAAGAGATTAATTTTCATAACAAATGAAACAAATACTAATATTATTGAGCATCACTTAGCTCGCAGTCCAGTTTTTTTAAGATTCAGATGCTACTTTATGACAGAAATGTTGTACAGAGTTAAAATTATAGTCCGTATATATTGCTTCCTAAAGGCTGGTTTTCATTAGCAACGGAGTCGGAGTTTTTATCATAAGCGTGGAGCGTTATGATTTAGTGAATATCAAAGCGATCGCGATGGAGTTATAAGTGAAATACAGATTCTGTTATGACTCCGTCGCTTATGATCTAGTGAAAACCAGATCGTCGGAGTCGCAAGCACTATTTTGGTATCAAACTGTAATCAGACAGCGTGAGAACAAGACTTGTGATTGGTTGGTTCTTACGATTCTGCCTCCGACTCCGACAATCTAGTTTTCAGTGGATCACAAGCGACGGAGTCATAAGCGCAATCGGAAGAAAATGGAAACGTTCTGATTCTTCCGACTCCGATTCCTTCGAGCTTATGACTCCGCTTACGACTCTGATTTTCACTGGTCATAAGCGCTCTTAGTACTCCGCTTACGACTCCGACTCCGTTGCTAGTGAATTCCAGCCTTAATAACATATGCCAGCTGAGCGTGATGATGAAACAAGCCTATAATCATAACAAAATCAATAGCATGGGTGATAGTCAAAGAAGTGTTTTAATGAGCCATGGTTAACACAGCCAGTTGAGGCGTTCATACCTTGATGAGCTCAATAAAGTTATTCTAAATTATTCATATTTTCAGTTGGCATTTTATTTACAACTAGTTAAGTTACCAGAGAACTGACCAACCAACCAATGAAAGAACGTTCCAAACTACCAACCAACAACCCAAGAAACGAAGAAACCAGCCAGGGAAGAGAAGAAAGAAATAATCAACCAACCAAATAAAGAAAGAACGAGCTAGCTAAGCAAACAACCAAAGAACTAACCATCTCAGGGCAGTCTCTAAAGCTGTCAATCACTTTCTTTCCTTGGCGAGATGCTATTGGGAGATCGTTGCTATAGAAATTTGCAGGCGGTCCAAAATGAAATAAAAGATGGCGGCCCTATCGAGTAATCTACGGCTGTCTACAACAGCAAAGAAGGAAGATAATAAAGACAGTTTGTTATCTGGAAAATTTTCACTAATAAATAAATCGATTTTTGTCTGTTTGGGCGAAATATCGAACATACTTGACGTAAGAAAGTGTAGTACTGTACTTCGTCATATGACTCGTACGGCTCCGCGCGCGCTTTCATTGTGAAATGAGATAATCCCCGTATGAGAGCCGTATGCTTTAGCGTAAGCCGGGCCGGAAAAAGCCGTACGGCCCTGTTAGGAACACGTACGGCCCTAGCGATGCGAATTTAGAGGATTTCGTCGCGTCTATTTGCAAGCTAAAAATACAATGTTACGGTCAAGTCAGGTCAAGCGTACCCCCCTAGAGTACATTAATGAGTTGATTATTTGAACATTGAACCCGTTAGTCGTTTCGAATAATGCAATCATTTTTGAAATATTCGAATCAAACTTCAATTGCTGATTGGACTCTGTCCGTAGATGTGTTAGAAAAACGCGTTCGACCAACGAGACTTTAATTCTGTCATCTCTTTTAATAGAGCATACCTTTTAATCCAACAACATTGTTCTTTCCGAGGAATCCTAAAAATAATAAATTTGTACGGAGCGAAATTAAACACAGCTGATAGCGTACAGCGTTGTAAACAACCAAAAATATTGACGAGAAGACTTGCTAGAGCTTCGCCTGAAATCCTTTTATCACGAATAAGACTTCTACAAGCTCTATGGGATGTAGAAAGCAAAAAAACTGCTCGATAACAACATTTACAACACCGTTTTTCACCTATCACTTCCACTCACCGTTGGACGCCATGTTGGACGCTTCGATTTGCCATATAAGGAGCATCTTTTGTTCGCTTAGTCCAATCAGCAATCGAAGTTTGATTCGAATATTTCAAAAATGATTTCATTATTCGAAACGACTAACGGGTTCAATGTTCAAATAATCAACTCATTAATGTAATCTAGGGGGGTACGCTTGACCTGACTTGACTGTAATGTGTAGGAATAAAAATAAAAGTAAATAAAACCATGTAACTTGATTTTCACAACCAGAAAATAAATACAAACAACATATTGGATCAATTTTCTGTGCAAAGTTGTCGATTTTTTTTTGTAAAAAATTCATCTTTTACGTAGTCATAAAGGGTCTAAGGAGGCCATATGATAAAACAGTTATTGACTGAGTCGGGTCGGGCCGGACGGGAAAATATTTGGCTCTCGGTCATGGCCCACGAACATTGCTGCGATCGGTCAGTACGACATAACCTCGAGCCAAATATTTTCCCGTCCGGCCCTCCCACTCAGCAAATAAGTATATAGCGATGTTTCTCGTGACGTCACCCATTGTTATTAATATGCCAACCAGAACCCAATTGGCTGTTGAAACAAGGACTTCTTTTGTTCCATGGTTGGCAAATTTGAATATGAAAAGAAATGTGACGTCAATGTTTGTAAACAAGAAACATCGCTATAGTACTTCGAACCTTCACGGACGTATTGAAAATTTGATATTCTCCTTTTTAATTTTCACGTGAACCCACCGCAAGGATTTATTGTCATTCTCAGCCTTTAACCGAGGATTTCTATCTGTAAAAATTCTGGGAAAGAGAAGAAAGGCTACCAAGCCGATAAAACAAAATGTCAATGCTTGGAGCTTGCGAAACCGCGGGTAGAGGCGAAACATTTAGTACACCCATGGCGTTTCTATGAAGACTTACCTCCATCCACGTAGAGTTGAAAAAAATCCAACTTCAACGCTGATTACCCCGCGGTGGCCCGAAATTTTCATAGAAAGACAGTTCCATGGACGTGAACGACATTGTTCTGGAACAATAATTCTGAAAGATACGAGGGAATTCTTTCCCGCATGGGCTTTCAAAGTTAGAATTTTCCAAGGCGATTCAGCTGGAAACGGCATTCCGCCATACTTTTCATACCTAAGAAGAAAGCTCAACTTTAAAGTTTAAAACCGTAACAGATAAAGCTGGAAAGTGAGTAAGTTTTTGTGTCAAAGAACGACTATCGATGTTAAGGAACAGGATCCGATTGATACCAGTAGAAAAAAAAGTCAATAGCTTCATCTGAAAGATCGAGGTATGTGAAAAAAAAACCT
>JAEMWC010000041.1:22500-32500 GCA_016490735.1 Pachyseris speciosa | reverse complement strand
GTATTTTGTCATTCATGCAGGCGTACCTATAAAAAATGAAATGTTGAAAACTGTGACAAGTGCAATGTAATAATTATTTTGTCATTTAAGCAATATACCACAAGTTTCTATGGTTTATAGGCTGAAAGCACGCGGGATGTTGGAAGAACACTCGAAGAATCTGTAAATCGCAAGCCGCAGGTGAGTGATTTATGGATTCTTCGATTCTTCAACATCCCAAGTGGTTTATCAGCCTATAAGCCATAGAAACTTGTGGTACGTTGCTTTCATATAATAGAGACCTTACGATTGAGGTTTTTCGGCTTTTCCCGCGAACGGCGAACGTCAAGAAGTCACATGACCAGTGCCTTGCCGTCAAGTTTGCGGTTTGAGGTTCACGTTTGTACGGCTAGACCACGCTCTAGAGGTAAGTGATTTACCGCGAGCTTTTTTGCACCCTAAAACATCACAATCCTACGTTTGAGACGAATTACTACTTTTTAGAACTCTTTCGCCTATTAATTATCGAATTCTTTTTCATAGAAACATTATTTTTAAGACGATTTCTTAACTAAAATGGAAGTGAACGAATGACTGAAAACAAACATGGCGGCCGGCTATTTGTTACCTGCGAATTTTAAGTCCCGAATAGGGGCAGACAGCTAACGTGAAACCGCTAACCGCAAACCGCGGTTTGCCGTTTGCGGTAAGATGGCTAAACCTCGATCTTAAGGTCTCTATTAATCCAGAAGTCGCGCGAGAGTTTCATGAGTTTACTGGAGCAATAAACCATAGCTGATTGACCAATCAGAGCGCGCGTATTGATTTTGTCATTATATAATTGATGTTGGCATGCTATTTGCACTGAATACAGGACAACTGAAGAAAATCAGTAACTGACATGGGTCCACCATCATAAGATTAAAAGCCCAGTATAATGCAATATCAGAGATTACGTGCTTAGGCTTACCCTAAACTTATATATTTTGTTACCAAGCTTGTTGCAGCGAATTTAAGCATTGAACATACAGCATCTTGCTAAATGCATCTCCAAATGCAAAGAACATTGGTGTTGTCTTCTTATAACAAAGGTTGATATCTGTCATGGTATCACAGGCGGGAGGTGATCATATTTAGAACTTTTGGACTTTTTCATGATAAAGTGGTTGAAAAAAGAATATAAAGTGGTTGAAACTCAAACTCAAATCATTTAATAAATAACAGAGATGGCAGTGTTTTCCCTATGGTGATAGTTTGGCTTTTCTTTCCCCCTTTCATAGCTCTGAGATCCCTTTAAGAATGTTAGGCTAATAGCAGAAAAAGGTGTAAATAATAAAGATTGTTGTTGTTATCATACCCAGAGCTTGCTGACATTCTGAAGTGAAAATGCCAAAATACACATATTGTACTGCTCAATTAGCAAACAAGCTTGGAGACAAAAACTGATGTAAGGAAGCTAAATGAGTTAGTGAAACGGTCTAAAAGACGTGCTTTGCGTGACATATTTAACAATTATTCACCGAAGTGGAGGTGAATAGTGATGGGTATTTACCGAGCCGTGAAGCGGCGAGGTAACTATCCACCACTTTCACCTCCACTTCGGTGAATTAATTGTTTTAGTATATACCACACAAGCTGAATAATTAGCGGACCAAAACATTACGTTCTGTGTGACAATATACCGACAAGCGGTCGGAAAATGTAAAAATCTCGCGCGTCGGCTGCTCGGAGGTGAATAGTACTTGCTAATGACCTCCGAGTTAACCAATCAGAGCGCGCGAAAAGTAGTATTCACTTGTGTGGTATATACTAATGTCAGATATTACTTGTTCGAATTAGAGTGCCCAATTTTGCTATGTTAACAATTGAAATACGGTAAACTGGATGATTCGGGAAAAGGGCTCTAAATGAAAACGGAAGAGAGTGTTTGAGTTAATGACTTGTTTTATCAGTATGAGATTTCTTTAAAAATCGTTGTACCTTGACAACCATACATCTCCACTCTCATCGATATGTGGCCCTTCCAAGCTGTTGGGCGGAAGCGAACGTAACGCGCTGTGATTGGTGGGTTCAGGGGATGATAAACCACAGTGTCTCCGTCTGTATTTGCTGAAAATTCCTGGAGGAGGAAGAAAAAAGAAAACCGTGGCAGAAATAGCAAATCCAGGCTTTTTTGTCCGATCAGCTAAATCTAAGTTAAAGAGTTGTTTTGGTATAAAATACTAACCAAAGTTAAGAATAATTCATAATTGTTCAACTAGCGCGTTGGAAACGAAATTTTAGTTAGCTATCTAGGCGCGTAACTCCCAGCCCAAGTTGAACAATTTTCTTTTAAAAAATCAAGAAATATTAATACACTTTTGTTTTAAATTTGCAAACAAGACCAAAATGAACCGATTCAATGTCAGAATATTCTCTGGAACAGTAGAATGGCAGCTAATGTACTTTGTCCGCCAATCATACAATCCAAAATCTAAAGCGCATTATCCAATGACCCAGTTGTCAATAAATTTAAATGTACGGCAATTAATGTACAGCTACCTTGATTCCTGTTTGTCCGGGTTCCTTGTAGTACAGGAAATGTTCTCCATCGTTGCCGTATTGCAGTTTATATCTTTTTACCCACTGGCTGTATCCATTTCTTCCTTGAGTTGCGACACCAGTTACTTTGGTTTGTCGGCGCAGATCCACCTGCAGCCATTGATTGACATCATTTTTGCGAGCTGACCATGATCCTCTTTTGCTTGAAGTCGCTTGGAAGAAAAGTCTTCCCTGGATTGCCGCATGATTGACATCCCATTGAGAAGAGGCGGTGATTTGTCCGTTAGAGATCGCACCGCTTTCCATGCCTTGAGCTTGTTGGCATTCTAAATAAACATGTTTTGTAAAAAAATATTGAAAGATGTAATTATTTAAGTGATATGGCTATAAAGCAGTCTTTAACACTGGCTCACTTGTTTTTGTCGTTTTGTCCAAAGGCTTCTTTTGTATAATTTGCCATATTGCGGTGTACATGCGTTGACATTTCGTGGAAATTTGCATAGCAAGAATTTATGTTCAAAACATTAGGGAGACCATTTTGCATTTCAATAGGTTTGGTATCTTTAAATTTTTGTCCAACTATACTACTTTAGCAATATTATAGAAACCTGTAAGAATTACCAAGAGTGTCGCTTGACGAATGTGGCTAAATTTCATTTTATCCAATATTGAAACACGCTTCTTTACCCTGAAGAGTATCTGGAAATTTCTTAACAGCTTTCTTTTCACTCTTCAACGCTATGAAGTGGTAGCGAACACAAAAATGTAACGGCAAAAATATGCGATAAATCGTTTGCAGTCTGTGTTAGTTTGTCTGGTGCTTATGCTGTCTTCTAGAGAGATATTTCTAGAGCTGCATTTTTTTAAAGGTTGACGTTAATGATTAATAATTACTGATCGTCATCCAAACCCATTGTTTTCTGCCTGCATTATATTACCCAATGCCGAATGAAAGTAGTGCAAAACGGAGGCGGTCTCTTTTGATGACAGGGAAATTATCATGAATAATGTTAGCACGTGCGAAATCAGCACGCATGTCCACAGGTGAAGCGCTTGCATTTTTTGTCTACAAACAACCAAAAACACCACAAAAAGTACTTTTAATACATAGACGATTCCTAAGTTACAGTTTCCGTCGCTTATATAACAGATATTTCAAGTTTTGTTTCGGTAGTGTTTTCAGCAGTTTAAATAACGTATACCTTCACTATTCGCAAATTCTCCATTGAACATTTTCCACCCGCTTCCTGAACAACGACCAGGAAGATCTGACTATATACAACTACGCAAATCCAACGCAATTACAACCACCAAAAGTAACTACTTACCATCACATTCTTCCGATTTTACAGTACATTTTGATTGCGTTAGGAAAATCTCTTCTCCCAAATTGCTTTCTCACGGCGGCTTTCCGCCATCGTTGAAAAATAATTGACTTTCACAGATAATTGGGATATTCGACAAACAGACAGTTGATAACTCGTTTCTGAGGATTGCATTTTTCACATGTACGTGTCACTCATGAAAAAAATAGCTTACGAACCCGTCAACTTGAATAAAAAAACATCTATTCAATGTCACTGTTTGATTTATTGTTTTCCAAAAAAATACGAAAGGGCGGTGGCCTTCGGTGCTATAATTATAGACAGAAAACAATTATTACAATAAATAATTACTGAGGCTTGCAGCGTTATTGGATATAATATCCAATAAGGCTGCGAGCCGAAGTAATTATCTACTAAATAATTTTTTCGTACCCTTAGTTTCTTTACAGCCATAAAGTTCCACTCTCATCGATATGTGGCCATTCCAAGCTGTTGGGCGAAAACGGATATAACGTGCTCTGATTGGTGGGTTTAGTTCATGATAAAATATGCTGTCACGGTCTGTATTCCCAGCAAATTCCTATTTAAGAAAGATGCAAAAAGACAAGAATTTCGAAAACATTTAAATTGTTTGTTTAATTCTTAAGCTGTATTTGTTATGTTCATTGATACCTTTTAGGCTAAAGTGTTTTAGTATCTATTTCTTACTAAAACCAGCTGTGAATGAGAGAAACAGCAGAAGTTTTGTAAATCTAAAATTTCTCACCGCGTTTGAACTCTGTCCTGGTTGTCTGTAGTATTGAAAGTGAACTCCATCGTCACTGTATTGCAGTTTGTATTTGGTCACCCACTGATTGAATCCATTTCTGCCTTGAGTTCCTAGTCTAGTTACTTTGGTTTGATCTTCACCCAAATTAATTTGTAACCACTGATTCACGTCATTTGTGCGAGCTGACCATGATCCAGCTTTGGTTGAAGTCGCTTGAAAGTTAAGTCTGCTCTGAATGGCAGCATGATTGGCATCCAATTGCGAAGAGGCAGTTATTCGTTCGTTAGGAATAGCACCATTTTCCATACCTAGGACCTGTTGGCAGTCTGGAAAGAGATGATCATACCAGAAGATGTTATCAATGACCTAAAAGCTTGCTGGTGCAACAATGAAATTGAAATTGAAAGTTATATCATAATGGAAGCTGAAGTTCAGGGGTCTTCGTTCTTATTTGTAAACATCTACGCTCCGAATAATGTCCAGGATCAATGTTGTTTTTACGATAATTTGAATAAGAATATTGAAGAGAACATCATAGACAAAGAAAATAGAATAATAATCGGAGGCGATTTTAATATTACATTAGACCCTGAGTGGGACTGTTCTGGAGGGAACCAGTCAAAGAAAGCCTCAGTCAAACATGTTGAAGACTTGTGCTTAGATTTTGATCTGATAGATATTTGGCGTATAAAAAACCCGGGAATCAAACGTTTCACCTGGAGACAAAAGAAACCTCTTATTCAGAGAAGACTTGACTTTTGGTTATTAAGCGATGTTTGTCAGGAAGATATTGAAAACTCTGATATCATCTCTTCGATAAACTCCGATCATTCGGCGATAACTCTGCATTTCAGTAGCATTGGCAAACAAAAAAATGGCCCTTCGTTCTGGAAATTTAACGCTAGTCTTAATGATGACACAAACTTCGTAGCACTATTAAGTGAAAGTGTACCAGAGTGGTTAATTGAATTTAATGCAGTTACAGACAAAAGAGTCCTGTGGGATTTAATTAAATATAGAATTAGACAAATGTCGATAAAATATGGCAAAGAAAGAGCCCGTAAAAAGAGAGAAAGGGTTTCTAAAATTGAAAATTTACTCCGAACATACGAAGAAAACTGTAGCAAATGTCCCTCGAATGAAAATTTCGAACAGCTCGAAATCCTTAAAATTGAGTATGATAATATTTATGAAGACTTGGCTAAAGGGGCGATTATCCGATCGAAGGCTACTTGGTATGAAAAAGGAGAGAAAAGTAATAAATATTTTCTTAATCTTGAAAGTCACAATAAAATTAAAAGTTCAGTCCGGAAAATCTTCAATGCCGAAGGGACTTTGATTACAGACCCTCAGAAAATCCGGCAAGAAATTGAAAGTTTCTACTCCGATCTTTGTAAAAATGATACTCTCTTGCCGCCTAAGACAATCTTAACTTCTTTTCTTGGAAATCCCGACATACCAAAACTCTCCCAATCTGATGCTCAAGTTTGCGAAGGAAAACTAACAATTTCTGAATGTTTTAATAGCCTTCAGCTTTTTCAGAATAATAAGTCGCCAGGTAACGACGGATTAACTGTAGAATTCTATAAAGCTTTCTGGCAAGTTGTAGGCAAGATTATGGTAGACAGCTTAAATTACTCCTATGATCATGGCGAATTATCAAATTCTCAGAAGCAAGCTATTATCACTTTAATAGAGAAGAAAGATAAAGATAAAAGGTACCTATCCAACTGGAGACCGATCTCACTCATTAACGTAGATGTTAAAATAGGTTCAAAAGCGATTGCCAAAAGATTAGAGACAGTCCTACCTGGCATTATACATTATAACCAATGTGCGTACGTGAAAGGCAGAACAATCTTTGATGCAATAAGAACTGTAGATGATATTATGGAGTTTACGGAAAGATATAACATTAATGGCACAATGATTTGCATTGATTTTAAGAAAGCCTTTGATACTGTGAGCAGAGATTTCTTGTTTAAAACCCTCCACGCTTACGGTTTGGATATTCATTTATTCAGTGGATTCATACATTTTATAAAAACGTATCAAGCTGTGTCCTGAACAATGGCTTTTCCACTGCACCCTTCTCAGTTGAACGAGGAGTTCGGCAGGGGGACCCCCTCTCTGCCTACTTGTTTATTATGGTGCTAGAAATTTTATGTATAAGCGTACGCAGAAACAAAGATATTCAAGGAATCACTGTAGATACCGAGGAGATAAAATTGGAGTTGTTCGCAGATGATTTGACCGGCTTCTTAAGGAATGACCATTCACTTAGAAAATTTATGGAATTAGTAGAAGCTTTTGGAGAATGTTCAGGCCTTAGGATAAATCACGAAAAATCTGAGGTAATGTTACTAGGTAACGGTAGGCATTATTCTTTACGAAACGACACCGAAATAGGAGATTTGAAAATTAAACATTCAGTAAAAATCCTGGGAGTTCATTTTACCTACGACTCACGCGCTAAACGAAGGTTGAATTTTGATGAAATTGTTACCTCTATTAAACAAAAATTACACATTTGGAGATGGAGAGATCTCACAATAATGGGCCGAATTCAAATTGTCAAGACATTCATAATTCCGATTTTCTTGTATAGAGCGAGCATGATTTGTTCTGACCAAGAGTTTGTCAAAGAGGTAAATAAAATCATTTTCGATTTTATTTGGAAAGGCAAAGACAAAGTTAAGCGCTCTGTTCTCGTTGGCGACATTGAGGACGGAGGATTAAAGGCTCCACATTTGATGTCCATGATTGAGACACAGAGGATTATTTGTTGTAAGAAATTAGCTTGCGACGAACCGAGTAGCTGGAAGACTATTTTACTCCATTACTTAAAACCCGTTGGAGGCAAACTTATCCTTTGTTGCAATTTCGATGTCAAAATGCTGCCGATAAAACTTCCACCATTTTATGAGGATTGCCTAAAAAGCTTTGCAAAATGCTCAGTGGCAATTAATCATTCCGAAGAAGCTAGTGATGACAGAAATGCGATCCTTCAAACCATTCTCTGGAACAACAGACTCATTCGCATCGATGGGAAAGTTGTATTCTTTAAAGCACTAGCAGAAAAGGGAATTCTAAGGATAGGAGACTTAATCTCTGAACACAATGAGTTAATAACTAAATGTAATTTGAGAGAGCTGGACTTTTCCCCTTTAGATTTTTTTAGACTTGTATCTGTGATAAACGCTTTGCCAAACAAGTGGCGAGACTCACTGAGAAGGTCCTCTCACCATGAGAAAAAGGCATTTAATTTACAGGAGCAAATTGTTTTAAATTTAAACGGGCAAAAGACTCCGATCAATAAAGCTGTGTCAAAAACTATTTATAAAGAATTCCGAAATAGAGTTATTACTATTCCTTCTGCTCAAAAGAAATATAGTTGCTGTTTTATAAATGATACTCTTGATTGGAAAGAAATATATGGCTTGCCACATCGTGTCACTTCCGATACAAAGCTGCGTGAATTTCAATTCAAATTACTTAACAGATACCTTGTGACAAACGTCTTTTTAAATAAAAATTGGTGTCTTACCCTCCCCAGCATGTTCTCTTTGCGGAAAGGAAAACGAATCCCTCGAACATATTTTAATCTCTTGTAATTATGCCAGAGAATTCTGGGCAGAGGTCATAAAGTGGCTACGCAATTTAAAAGTTAATATAAACAATCTTAACAACAGAGAAATTTTGTTTGGAATGTCAAATTGTGAAGACGAGATATTTGTCAATCATGTACTAATGATCGCAAAACAATATTTGTATTCATGTCGTTGTAAAAACAAATTTCCTTTAATTAAAGTTTTTAACGCTAGAATAAGAAAGATTGAAATTCTTGAACTAGAGGTTGCAAAGTCAAAGAATAAGCTACCTGATTACACAGCGAAATGGGGCAAATTTCTGAAAAACATCGATCTATAACTCGCGTACCTAATTACCGCGTTTTGCATATCAGTTGTACGCAGTAGGTTTGAACACACCAACACCAGGGTCAGTCGTGTATGGTGTTGTAGCGTTTGTGTGCGCGCGTGTGTGTGTGTATGTCGTGTACGCGTATGCGCGTGTATGAAAGTGTGAATTGTTAATAATAATTTTTTTTTTCAAAGAGACTGTATGTATTTTGTAAGTAGTTTAATGTAATGTAAACGTGTAAAAAAACAAAAAAACCAAGTTATTGTAAGCGTAAGTATGTATTGTAAGTAGCGTGATGCAAATGTTGTACCCAATGTTTTGTAAGTAGTGTAATGCGTTGTAAAAAAAAATAAAACAAATTACAAAAAAAAAAAACAATGAAATTTCTTCCAGGTCTTTCAGTGTTCATTATTGCATTGTTTGTAATCAAAAATGTTAGTTGAGAGGCTCCATACAAATTAACTAATGGTGCCCCACAATTTATGTCTCATCTCAAGGTATCTTATGATATATTACCTATACAGCCATAGATCTCTACTCTCATTGATATGTGACGAAACCAAGCTGTCGGGATAAAGCGGATGCAACGAGCTCTGATTGGTGGGTTTAACTCGTGATAAACAATGGTGTCTCTGTTTTTATTTCCAGCGAACTCCTGAAGGAGAGAGAAGCATGTAAACAGTGGGTTAGACATAAATCTCGTAAGTCGTGTCAGTGGAAGTTTTGAGGCTCATACGACTGCTTGGTTGCTACGGATAGTATACACGTGATGTTAAAACCAACTAACATGGCTGCCACGCATCTTTTATTTGAATCTCTATAATGATTGGTTGCGTACACTCTAGAGAGAGACAAGAGATTATGATTTGAGAGAAAGAATCTTCTTACCCCATGAAATAAAGTTTTGTATTTCGCAATATTCTATGAAGCTATTTTATAGCCCAAGTTGCAGACTGTCAAAATTGATGGAACAAAATAAAAATATTAAAAGAGCGGATCGAATGAGCTCTTGATAAAGATTGATTTTAAAAAGTTATGATTGATAGAGGCTCATTTATAGAAGATTAGTTCTTTTCCTTCATTTTCAATTGGGGCTGAGAGAATACAAATCTGTAGATAGTCTTGTAGAAGAAACAATCTGGCAACAGGCTCCTTTTACCTTGATTACCGATCTCCCTTGGTCCAAATAGTACTGAAAGTGTTGTCCATCGTTACTATACTGTATGTTGTATCTGGTTACCCACTGGTTGTAACTGTTCCTTCCTTGTGTAGCCACCCCAGTTATTTTGGTCAATTGATTGTTCGTGTCAATCTTCAGCCATTGACTGGCGTCATTTCTGCGAGCTGACCAGGACCCCGCTTTGTTGGCTTTCGCTTTAAAATTAAGTCTCCCCTGAATAGCGGCATGATTGACGTCCCATTGAGAAGAAGCGCTGATTCGTCCGTTAGGGATTGCACCGCTTTC
>JAEMWC010000041.1:0-17500 GCA_016490735.1 Pachyseris speciosa | reverse complement strand
TGTAACTGTTCCTTCCTTGTGTAGCCACCCCAGTTATTTTGGTCAATTGATTGTTCGTGTCAATCTTCAGCCACTGACTGGCGTCATTTCTTCGAGCTGACCAGGATCCCGCTTTGTTGGCTTTCGCTTTAAAGTTAAGTCTCCCCTGAATGGCGGCATGATTGACGTCCCATTGTGAAGAAGCGCTGATTCGTCCGTTAGGGATTGCACCGCTTTCCATGCCCATAGCCTGCTCACATTCTGACGAACATATTGGAAAGGTTATGTTGATAATTTATCCTGCGTTTTGCTGACTAAATTACTCAGACCATTTTACAGTTGTCGGTGAAAACGAGGCTAGGGGTGACCTTGTTTTGATACAAACCTAGCTACTTTTGTTATGTAAATCATGTTTCTCTTATGCTAACTGGTGTTTAACCCCTTGCATGCCAAGTTTTTGCACGTCTTTTCTTGCAATTTCCTGAGAGTAGGAGGTCAAGACGACATCGCTTTTCCTTATAAGGTGTTACCACGAAGATTTCGCTGGTCCACAACACCGGAGGCTCTATCTTTCATGTCACGCTTGTCACGTTAGCTGTCGCTCGCTTTAAGCGATCAACTGCAGCTGACAGTTCGGTAGGTATTTGATTTATAAAAGTGTGTTTTTCGAGCCATTTTTCACCTCAGAAGCCCCCTGTCTGGCATCATAAAGCTAGATTGGTGGGTAGAGGCAATCCTCTTGAAAACAGAGGTGAGAAGGAGTTTCACACGAAGTGGGCCGCCAGAGTTGCTCGATCGAGTTATGGCCATTCGCGAAGTGAAGTTGTTTTCCTGGCCGTTCTGTGAGTGGATTCTGAGACCTCGAATGGCAATTTCGGCGAGTTTTTACTTATAAATAATGCAATCGGTGCAACATTTTGTCAGCAGGACCGGGTGGCTCGTCGCGCTAAACAGGTGATCAGGTGAATGTGGAACAGATTTCAAGAAGTGGAGTCGAAGTTTGCTGCAAACGTAGAATTTTAGCTTCAAAAGATATTTTTGTCCGAAAAACTTCAAGACAAAGTTGCTTATTTTTTGTGTTGTCAATGGGCGTTCAAAGCCAACATTTTTGGTTTTGAACAAAATAAACGGCATACTTGATGAAAATTGGGAGTTTTGATCAGTTTATGGAGTGATGAAGTCTATGTAATTGAGCATTTGGCAATAAGAATCGTTCATTTCAACCATAGTAAGGGATTTGGGAAGTTGTAGGTTTTCAAAGGACTAACGGTGTTTGTGACGTACTGAGTACGTCAATAAGGCACTTAAGGAGTTAATCAGCATAATTTCCATGAGAAAAGCAGGTAGGTTTGTATCAAAACAAGGTCACCCCTAGCCTCGAATTCAATCAAAGGGCAGGGTACTGAGCAAAGAACTGTAAAATGGTCCATTATAATATAAGTTCTTCCTGTCCGAATTAAGGAAGCTGTCGAAAGCGTTTCTGTTGTATGAGAAAGCTTATTAAGTTCTCTAAACTCAATGAAAATTACGTTTTAACGCAATTTAACAAAAAATTGAAAATGAATAGATTTATAGTTTTGATGTTCAACGATTGCAATCACAAGTGCCTTACATTCGGTACTTTGAGTATGTGAAATGTGAGTCAGATTAATGTCTTTCTTCAGGAACGGGTAGATAATGTAGTGTAATAATAATAATAATATATTATTATTATTATCACTTTTTTAAAGTGTCATCTTTCTAGCCGAGCACATGTACAGCCCGGCGTTCTACTAATTGAGACTAAATCAAATCTACTCTAAATAAAGAAAAGAATCAAATCGATTGTTGGTTTACGAATTGGGAAGAAGGGAAAAGCGAAGTACCCGAAGAAAAACAGGTAAAATAGAGGAACAGGATAAATATTTTTGGCTTAAGAAATCGATTGGTATACCTTATACGACTTAAGAAGTCGATTGGTATACCAATTCGAAAATTCAATTGGTAAACCAATTCGACTGTCTCGAAGTCTGGGATGCAGGTCATGATTCACAATGAACCGCTTTTTGTACTAAATTACATTTAATTTTTTAATGTCTTTGCTCCTTCGATCACTTCATATCTTATCATTCTAATTCTAATTCTTTACCTTTGCAACCATAAAGTTCCACCCTCATTGATATGTGATTATTCCAGGCTGATGGTCGAAATCGGATGTAACGGGCTATGATTGGTGGGCAAAGTCGCTGATTGACAACTGTGTCCTGGTCTGTGTTTCCGGCAAACTCCTTGATCGGTAAAATAACCATTTGTTAGGAAATATTTAAAGTCAAGTTGCCAAAACTATTAAACTTGATGTCCTTTAGTAATTATGTACTATACAGTATTTACTAAGTCGAAGACTTAATCTTGATCAGAAGTCACACAAATCTTGATCAGTTTATGAAAGTTGTAATTGCTTCAGACAAAATGCCAGTTTCCAGCCCTTGGGCTTAAATGTTTAAGGTTTCTGAAAAACTCTTTAAAAAGAGTAGAAAAATTCTCACCTTAATGCTTTTTTGTCCTCTTTCCCTGTGGTACTGGAAGTGAACTCCATCGTCACTGTACTGAAGTTGGTATTTGGTTACCCACTGATTAAACCCATTTCTTCCTTGAGTTGCAACATGGGTTACTTTAGTTTGTTTTTCGCCTAGATCAATTTGCAGCCACTGATTGGCATCATTTGTGCGAGCTGACCATGACCCTGCTTTGGTTGAAGTCGCTTGGAAGTCTGCCCTGAATGGCGGCATGATTGGCATCCAGTTGTGAAGAGGCGCTGATCTGATCGTTAGGTATGTCATTGTTTTCCATGCCAAGGCTTTCCTGACATCCTGTTAGAAATGTATACACACATTGCTCAATTATAATGATAATTATCATCATCACCATCACCTTATTAAAGTTTCGAATCTCTTCAGCCAAGCACAGTTGCTCTACTAATTGGGGAGACTAAAATCACTGAAATCAACGCTAAATCAAACCAAATAAAATCAAATTGAAATAAATCAATGAAGAACCTTTGTTATGTACAACCTATTCTGCTATAAATAGTTTATGTAACAGGTTCACGCTCTTGAGTGCATGATGGTTAATGAGTGCAAAATGGTGGAAATTCAAAAGCCTGTCTTGAAACTTACAGATAGACATCTCTTCCTGCATTATATTAACATTTGAAACTTTCTCAATGAAAAGCCTACTTTAGGAGATGAATTGTACATCAACCTAAATATAGAGTTCATTGGCGTAATTTTTTATAACAAAACTTAAAAGGTCAAATGAACCGAAATTTCAACGTTTTTTTGTTAAGTCCATTTTTATTCATGTGTAGCTTAAGTAAGAAATAAACATATTCTGGAGTTTCAGAGTGATCGGGTATTGTATCCCAGAGATATTGGATGCTGAAAAGTGCTTCGTTTTGGCTTTCGTATTCGTAGAGCGGTCGGGTCAATTGTCGAAATTAACAGTCGTGACGTCACTGTTGGCGAGCTGAAAAATTGCGCGAACATTAAAAACAGTCTTAAAATGTTAGTGTCGTTTTTTAGCGAAAAGTACTGTGTTTTGTGCTGTAATAAACTACAGCAACAATGCCAAGTGTAAAATAAGTACTTTCAAGTTTCCAGATGACCCAAAACTACGGAAGGAATGACTCATATATGGTTGCCGGAATGTTGCAATATTCAATAAGAACAATTTTATATTCAATGTTTCGATATTTTGTTCAATAAACCAAAATTATATTCAATGTTTCGATATTTTGTTCAATAAACCAAAATTATATTCAATGTTTCGATAGTTTGTTCAATAAACCAAAATTATATTCAGTGCTTTGTATTTCTATACAATGCGCGCTTGTTCAATTCAATAACTGATTTTTTGTTCCATGCGTAATTTTAAGTTCAATAATTTCCGCAGTCCATCCTGGTCAGCGGATGATGGACGACCCTGTAGTTACCCTATGTATGAGAACACCTAAACATGGCGGCCTATGCTATGTGCCTGGTCGGTGCTACGTGCGTGATAGTGCCTGCGTCTTTTAGATATAACCTGCTAGAGGAGATTGAAATCCAAGACGATAACCCTGACTTAGGCTTCCACGAAGCCACACTTCTCTTTAGTAGACTCGAAATGGCATGATCTGTCCTGCGTTCACTGCTCGATATGGATTTGTTCTTCGATAAACACCAATCAAGTTCTAGGTCAGCTGCGTACTTTGCTTGCGGAAATGTATCAATACTGGAACGAGACTGTAAGAGACTGTAAGCTCGCCAGACTTTGGATCAAGCGGGGAGAAACCATTGCGGATGTTGTGGTTTCTACACCCGGACAGATATTGCTAAAATGTTTCGAATTTCGCGGTGTACATTGTATAGAAGGATAAATGAGTTTAACCTGGAGAATTTAGGTGGGGTTTCGGACATTTCCTCGTTTCAGTATTCATACATTCCCGTAAGCAAAGTACACAGCTGACTTAGAACTTTGTTTGTGTTACCAACGAAGAACAAATCCATATCGAGCAGTGAACGCAGGACAGATAATGCCATTTCGAGTCTACTAACGAGAAGTGTGGCTTCGTGGAAGCCTAAGTCAGGTTATCATCTTGGATTTCGATCTCCTCAAGCAGGTTATTTATAATAGACGAAAGCACTTTCACGCACGTAGCACCGACCAGGCACATAGCATCGGCTGCCATGTTTCGGTGTTCTCATACATAGGGTAGCTACAGGGTCGTCCATCGTCCGCTGACCAGGATGGACTGCGGAAATGATTGAACATAAAATTACGCATTGAACAAAAAATTAGTTATTGAATTGAACAAGCGCGCATTGAATACAAATAAAACGCAAACAAATCTTTATTCCAATACATATTTTATTGGGAGTTATTGATTTACTGAATAAAAATGCGAAGCATTGAATATAATTTTGGTTTATTGAAAAAAATATCAAGCCACTGAATATAGTTTTGGTTTATTGAACAAAATATCGAAGAATTGAATATAATTTTGGTTTATTGCACAAAATATCGAAACATTGAATATAAAATTGTTCTTATTGAATATTGCAACATTCCGGCAACCATACTCATAAGACTGAAGAGGGAATCGTTTGCTTCTACGAAATATTGACGCGTTTGTGCAGACCTTTTTACATCACACACCACACAGCTTCAAACATAATCTCGTGGCAAGGAGTTCGCTAGTTCCAGCTTTCAAGCCACGAAGACTGACTTGAAAGATGCCGTACCAACTTCTTTCAAGATTAAAAACGTCACGGGAATCCGAAACAAAAATTGGCCAGAAAAGAAGCAACACTGACAACAATTCTAGCCCGCCGAATAACGGGACGACTTCAAACGGCAATTCCTAATTTATTCGTTCAAAGTTTACAAGACGCATAAAGTTAGAAGTAGGCGTTTTCCATCTTGTTTGAAATTGCTGGAAGTAAAGTGATCCTTTTGCTTTCTCTGATAATTCGATCTTATGTTAAGTTTGCTGGGATGTGAAGAGCTGAGACGTCCGTGCAAACCATTGATATTCGTATCAGTACAGTGGCGTACAAATTGAATTTACGTATGTACAATGGCCGTAAATATATTTGGCCGGAGCTTTTCACTTCGCATCCTTTCGGCAAAGTAAGCGCTTGTTTACATTCAAGGTGGATGATCTTAGTGGTTGGATAATAATATCCTAGAAAGCGGAGTGACTGTCCTCTTATGCCAACCTTGACGGGAGTTTGACCTCACGTGAACAACTACAAGTTGTCTCAGATTTACAAGCCGAAAGCTTACTGAGGCAATTGTTCCAAATTGAAAATTAATTTTGTCGCCTTAGTATTTTCAAAACGAAGCCGTCTTTGCATATTGGACGTACTTAAAAGCAGGTGCTCTGTAATGTGACAAGTTAGAGTGCTAACATCGCAAACACCTCCATTTCGCGAATAATAATAATAATAATAATAATAATAATAATTAAAATCTTTTATTAGAAAGCTCCATCACTAAAAGTGGTTTACACAAGAGGTTCTAATACTAGATATATATATTATACAGTGGTACAATTAAAATCTAAAAATATAGAGCTAAAGTATATATATATATATATATATATATATATATATATAATATTTACAACATATACACTACAGGGATTAAAAAAAATTACTTAAACTGATTTAAAAAAAAAGAAAATTAAACAAACCTTCGTTCACCCATCCATTTTTGTGCCCTGACATTTGTGGTCAGTTACCTCGAGCGTTCCCATCGCTAGTGTTTGACAATTTACGCCATTGAATAATCAAGGTTAATCAGCTTTAGTTTTATGCACCTATCAATGTTAGTCCCGAGGGGGGGGGGGGGGGGGGATACGGGATGGGGTGAGGACTTTGATCCGAAACGCAAATTTTGAGTTAAACCTCGAGTTTCGAGTTCAAAGTTCCCTACTGTAGGGATTGAGATCCAAGAGGCTGGCCTGTTAAATGCTTAAACGATACAAACACTCCAGGTTTAAAAATCTCAGTTTAATTTTTTCTTTTAACAACTGGATGAAAGAACACCCAAAGAAACCGATAGTTCATAGTAACAACAGATTAGGCAAATTTTCGTTACCTTTCTTTCCTCCATCTTGTTCTGCCTCACTTGGACTTTTGGGTATTTTCATGATAGTAAGTCACTCATATTCGGGCTCTGCTCTATCGGTTTTCATGAAGGCAGTTAGCATCAAAGCGTGTATTTTACCATGGCAAAGTCCAAGCTTAGGAGACGGTCTTTGAATATTATCTCAGTTTTCAAGTTTGATTAAACTTCCCCACCCTGGGGCCAACATTCTCGTCAAAGTTTGTCAAAATTCCTCACTCAGGGCAGGAAATGTTGATCAAAGTCCCCACCTCATCCCGTATCCCCTCCCCCCCTCGGGACTAGCATTGATAGGTGCATCATTCGCCCGCGTATGTGACAATTTCGCTCGAATCAAAATCAGGATGCAATGTTCTTGCTTTGTTTACAAACATTGGTTATTTCGTAGGTCACAAGTAAATAAACTTGATATAATGTGTTTCCTCTACTTTTTTGGCTGTTTATTTATGCACTGGTTTTTGTTCTTGTCGGCTGCAACTTCGTTGTGGCACCACATGTATTTCCTTCTGATGTTACGTTCAGTTTTATGGTGCGTCTTTTTACCAAGTGCACCTTATAACTGAAAAGAGAGAGCTTTACACGTGAAAGTTCCGGTACTTTCACGTGTAAAGCTCTCTCTATTTTTTTTACCAAACAAGATGACAGCTTCTCATGTATACAATAGGTATATTGCCTTTTGGCAACATATCTGTATGTACTGACAGAAAAGAGGAAAAACATACTCAATCTATATATACCATACTCTGAAACCTTAAGTGACAAAATTTTCAGTGGCATGAGTTATATACCCTCTGGGGAGGTATATAATATTTCATTTTACAGTCAAAGGACATAATAATTTCTCGTCTTAGTGTTTTTATCCTAAAGGAATGCTTGATTTGTTTTAGCAGCAGTTTATGGTGGTATGATAAATACATGTATCTGTACAAATGGTACAAGTAACCACATCTAGATTGGATGGAGTTTATGGGACAATGTATTATGTTAAACATACATCATGCAATTGTAAGTAGTGTAATGATACATAAGGGTATAACAAGAGAATATAATTATATTAAATGGATAACTTTCAGGGCGGTGGTTAATGGCCATGAGATGTTTAGCATCAGTGTGCAGCCCACAAGCTTGCTCATTTCTAGACCAAATTATCACTATATCTTTTTTTCCCTGGCCATTTCGTTACATGGGCACACACCTCAAATCAAGATTAATTACTGGCATTTTGTCACTTACACGGATATCCCTGTTACAACGACCGTACATTTTATCTAGCCTTCGGGATTGTTCACGCAGTGTTATCGGAATGAACTGATCGGACTCACAAAAACAGCTGCATAGAAATTATGGTATTGCATAACAATAAACATTGAAAATGTACAAAAACACAGGGAGCAGATAAAATGCGTGAAATGAAAGTGAACAGCATGCAGCTGTAATTCTATGGCGACCTTTTCATATAGCATGGTGAACATTAATAAAGGAGAAACACGGATAAGAACAACAGCAGCGCATGGAAATATGGCTTCACAGTATACATCGAAAATACAATTAAACACCACGGAGAACAAAGCAAATGCTTCAAGGGCCATTCCAACGTATTGATTGACCATTCTACGGCGACCTTTGCAGTATATTGAGTAAACAAACGCACACCAATCCATTTGACCGATTCAGTCCTTGTTTACATCGTATTCTTTGCAGTCAGACGAGTCATCGAAGGTTCCAACATACGATTCCGTTGCCATTGGTTCATATATACGGCTCTACGTTGAAAACCACATATTCGACTTCCTCGACCTTTTTCGAAGAGAGAACGAAGGGTTGAAACGAAGAACTTTTCGACAGATTGCAAACAATACTTACAGCATTGAATCGAGCTCCTCATCTACTCGCCAACAGTGACGTTACAACAACACGTGCTTGTTTCCATTCCTTCCATGTCAAGTGCGCGGCCATTTCAGAAACGTTTTCGTTTGTTCTTCGGATATTTCCGTACTGCCAGTTGTTTTACTCCCTTAAAAGCTCAGATTATATCGCAGGCTCAAGCCAGGTGCGGGACACCCAAACCAAAACGAGACTTATTTTTCCGCGCTTTCCGCGGCTCGAAATTTCACATTCAGTTGGGTTTCTTCATTTTAAGCAAGTTCCTCTTCTTCGAAGTTTGTCTTTTAATTCGCTTAAAAGGCATAATGATCAGGAACTAGTTAAAAGATACTCCGGTAGGTGGATTTTGATAAAAATTAAAAAAAAAAATGATAAAAAGGAAGAGCAAAAGATTTTTCTCAGGAAAAGTTCAAACTTGGATCGTCTTGCATGGCGCGGCTCGGATTTTGTGGTTGAAATGATTCAAGGCTTCAAGGGTTTTCACTTTACCGAGGCATCTTGCAGCTCACCAAGAAAGGTCACTTAACAGTTCACCAGCATTAATAAGAGGAGCGAGTTCTTTTGGGCAACTGAACCGTTCGCTATTTTTGGACATGCGTGGTTTTACTAAGGTGGACACGTATTTTTAAGTAAAGACACTTAAAAACAACATAGGTAAAAATTGTTTTATCTTGTTACTTTTGTTCAGGAATGAAACTTGTATTTTTCTCTCGACTTGATATAAATAATAATCATCTCTACTCGTTTTGGACGCAAAAAAGTAGTTGAATTGTTTGTTTGTTTTGTTGTTTTGCTTGCAAGCGAACGAGTGTTTTTACTTCGCTTGGCTGACTGTTTGATCTGAAACAAACCTGGAAAGTCATTTTAAATGCAATGTTGAGAGAGGAAGCTAAACAGTCAAACTTGCTTGCCCAACACGATGGTGGATGAAAATGTTTGATCGCCTTTTGGCTGTTTAAATTTGTTTTCGAAGAAACATACGCATCATGTAATTGTTGTCTTGTAATGTTTTAAGGTTTTTGAACCGCGGTCAATTCCTACTGACTGCTCTAAACATAAAATTTTGGTGCAAGGAAAGCCATGCGAAGTTCTTCAATACCAGTAAAAAAAATAGTAATCGTGGAACTCCTCTTTTAGGCTTGGCTAAATCTATATATTAATGAAAAGACGACGACATTCCTTCGATAAATTGGGGACAGATGGCTCGAAGAGAGGAAACATTAAGCAAAATCTTTTTTCTTCCAGTCTTAAAATCCAACTTTTACTATGGTAGATTGTTAAAAATTTATAGCACATAAACTCGTCAGTGAAAAAAAAACATTCTTTTATTCAAGCCGTAAGTATCCATTGATATTACGCAATGAACGTATCTCTTCGGTGCACCTTGGGAATTGCACTACATGTTTTTTAAGCCATGTTATGTCTTAACCCCTTATTAAACAACTAGCAAACTTTTACGAAATATCATTTTTCTCAACGAAATGTAAAGGGTGTCCATTTGAAAAGTTTCTCAAGAAAAGCAAAGCCAGTCACCGCATTTAACTCTACTGTGCACGATTGTTTTGTTATGCTTACCTTTATTGGAACTGACCGCCCCATTGGAGCAGATCAACAGCAGAACTGTTACAGTCAAGGGAATCATCCTCTCCTGTGCATGTGTAGACAACAAATTCGAATTGTTAGTGAGAAAAATTTATGATCATCCAAGGTGAAAAGCAAATCCAGGCTGCTTACCATTCGTCAGAAAAGTGCGAATGGAATGACCAGTTAACAAATTTACTGACTAACCAGATGAGATTGGCGCTTACCATTAATGGCCAGGCGTTCCGTCCCGTAAATCCTTAGAAATGACCTGGAAACGGAACGTTTCGCGCAAATGGTAAGGGAATTTACGGAAGTCCGTTCCGAACGGACAAAGAGGACTACCTCTGGAGGTTGTCCAGAATTTGAGAAGATATTTTCTGGAAAATTACCTTTCCATTTGACTTCAAACCGAAATTTCCTGATTTTTGTGACAAATGGTAATCACCCCTGGTAACAAATGGTCTTAAACTCTTTTCCATCGTCCCTCAGCCACGGGTGCAATTTTGCACTGCACAAAATAATAGGGACTTTAAGCAAGGACTATGGAAGCGTCTAGTACGGCGGGTTTTGACTGCGAAAGAATGGGACGAGTACGTATAGTTCCGCGGAGATTCGAAGCTCTTATTTACATTAAGCAAGCCGTACTACGTCGCGTTGTACGAAACGTTAATAATCTTTTTCTCTTTCGGTGAAGTGGCAGAAGTGGGTACGTCATGCCATATGTTAAAGAAATAGGAGATTTGCTTCTTCTTTCTCACGGTGTAAATTTTATTTCTGTACACAACACAACATCATTTTGTCGACTCCATTCTATGCGCCTAAAAACAACAAAATTATAACATAATATCGAACTTGATTTTCCAGTCATGCGCTTTCCTCGCCCAAGTGCTAATATACAAGTTCCAAAAAGTAAAATATTTCCATAATGAAAGGTTTCCGAATTCGATTATTTGGAAAAGACGTGCCAAGAATCGTGAAAGCTGGTTAATTACATTGCTTTCACAGCTCGCCAGAAACATGTTTGAGTTTCACGCCTCCCACTGCATTTAGTGCTCAAAATCGAGAAATGTTTCGTGAAGAAATCACTAACAACGGCCAAAAGGGATAAAATAACTGTATGTTGCCGTTTAGGTTCAAACACTGGCATACGAAGCATGTACAGTGCAGGAACATACATCAACAGACTTACGTACTTTCCACTCCGGCCCGCCATGATTCCTACGTATTCGGCGAGCTGACTACGGCTAGAAACCAGGCCAATGACGCGTGACGGGATGCAAAATTACTTCCGGTCACCGTACTAGACGCTTCCGTAGTCCTTGCTTAAAGTCTCTAATTTCTAATTTCGCATAGCGAGTTTCAGTTCCCAACTTCCATTCTCATGTGCCCTTCCTACTCCTTTCCGAAACATCGCTGACCATACGATTATAATCTTAGACAATGGCGTCCCACGCGAAGTGTACGAAACACAGCGTAGTTGAAGCTTTAGACTCTTTTTTTTATAATGGAAGTGAACACGAGGGAATGGATAGTGGCAACGAATAGGAACTGGATAAAGAACTCCAGAATTTTAGCGCCTGAAATTCGAGGTAAGGAAACAGTCTTGTGATAAGACTGCATATTATGTTTGCGTAGTCTTAAAACGCAATAAAAGTGCAGGTGTCTAGAGAACTAAGATCTAAGACCTAAAACCTAGAAAAATAGACAACTAAGACACAAAAAGACACGAGAAAACCTAAGAACCGAAACCTGGTGGTCTTGCAGTTGAAATTTTGTTAAACCTTGGCCCTATTTATGGATGAAGCAAACAAATTGATACCCTATTTATAAGGCTGAAACTCGAAAAAATCGCTTTGCTAATACTTCAACGGATAGTTAAATTTTAACAGACTGATTATGTTTTTAGCTGATACAATTTAGTCACGGTATCTTGGGATCATAAACATGGGCAAAAATGATACCATATTTAAGGATCAGAACCTCAAAAACCATACCCTATCCTGCGGCACATACCTATATAGTTCATATGTGGGAGTACCCTGCTCAAATAGTCCATATGATAAGGAATTTTTTTTTTCAAAAATTTCCCTGTAACTCCACTCAGTGGGCCCTTTGCACACCCCCGCTGCAAGTTGCCAGTCACGTGGTACAATAAAGTCATGTTGGGACGCAAACAATTCACTGGGACAAGACAAACAAAGAAAATTATTTTAAATGGCGTAAGCTCTTTGTTTGTCTTGTCCTTGCGTCCCAGCATGGCGTTTTTGTACCACGTCACTGACATCCTACAAATGGCCTATTAACGCCCAGATTGTTTCAAAATTAAAACTACATGATAATTCCTGCGAATTTTATGACATTTTCTAATGTTAATTTAAAATACGAACAGTTTTGGCACAAAAAAATATTTTCTGCAATGCTTATTTTGTACTCTTTCTGATAACATATAGCAATATTCACTAGTGTAAATAGCTCTTGAGAATGTAAATAGCTCTTGAGAAAAATAAAAAGAACAGCTGTGGTCAATTTTGTCTCTTTTGGGAGCAGTTTGGAAAGAGGTTTAACCCTTATTTCTACTAAGTTGACGAGACTTCACTTGACACGTTGATGTTTAAAATCTTTGGAAGCTGTAAGACTGTCCTTCTGTGTGAAGCAGTACTATTTTGTCGCCGTGATTTTCAACTGTGAAAGGAACATTCACAAGGAAGTTGTGTCAGCTTTTAGCGGTCGTCGCTCTCAACTGATTCACCACACTAATTATGGCAAATCGGTGTTGGTTAATTTTGATTTTTTTCGTCTGGTTGATGTACGCGATTCTCAGAAATACTCTTACTTTCAAAATGCAACGCGAGAATAAAGCTGACCCAAATAACTCCTTACCTCTTTCTCGAAGAGAAGTATCAACCCACTCAGTACAAACGGACGAAAGACTGTTTGTCCCATTTCTGCGGGCCATTTATTTTCTTTCGGTGACAAAAGATGTTGTGGTTTCAACACTGAAGTTTGCTTAATTAACCGGCTATTCTTTCTCGACAAAAGAAGATGACATGCGCTCCAGAAACGTGGTAAATATTTCAACTGCGCTAATGAAAGGAAATCAATCTCTTTACGTTATTCTTCCTACTTGATAATTTGGTTCTTACTCTAATGGTATGTTAATAAGAAGTCATAGATCAGAGGCAGGAATAGCAAGCTAGGGTAACATTTGTTTTATCCTTGCCTAGTCAAAAGTGTTACTCTGTTTCTATTTTGACGATACGACAGTCGAAAGTGGTCTGTGGCGGGGAGAGGGTTGCCGCCTTCGATTGTGTCGGTGATGATGCAATCCTGAATTCTGCGGCAACTGCAACGTAATTAATTAATATCAATTCTTCTTTCAAAAAGAAGGAATCTCAAAGGTAGAAATAATGACAAGAAAATTAGCACTTACGTTGTTGAAAGTTTCTTCATTGTTCAGTCGCCTAAGCCGGTTGAAAATGTACGGTTTGGCAAGTCGCCGAGCCTAAAACCTAAAATCTGCAACAAGACTTTTGGTCTAGGTGATACTTGCCTTTTATAATTGTGGTGCTCTATTATATTGCTGTAAAATACTTATTCCATGTCAAGCCCATCTGTGCTACCGAAGAGTATGTTTGCTATTTCGTTGAAAGGTTGAATGCTAGAATTGATGAATATTCCGGTGCAAATTTGCATTTTTGTCAAATGAACGTGCATTTCGCAACCCCCAAACAAAACAAAAAAAAACAGAGAGCAAAAAATGACTCTTCAAAAAATAAGAAGAGTTTGTTGCCAATTTGTCTGTTCCTGCGATACCGGTGTAGTGCTCTACCAACTGAGCTAACAAGCCATCTGGTAGCTGGTCATTTTGTTGGTTCGTAATATACCCGTGAGTGACGAATATATGAGAATGAATATATGAATTAAAATCATATATTTGAACTGCGGGTTAAAGAATGAAGCTGCGAACGATCATCGCAGTTGTGAACACTACTTAAGCAGTAGTGAATATAAAGCCTGAAAAAAGAAATTCAGGCTTGTACAGGAGTCGAACTCACGACCTCTGCAATACCGTTGCAGCGCTCTACCAACTCAGCTAACAAGCCAACTGGGAGCTGGTTATTTAGTTGGTTCGTAATATACCGAGTAGTATACTGGGACTAACCAATACCGGCAGAATAAGTCGAGTTTTAACCCCACCACTTTAACCACACTAACCAGTCCCAACCAATATGAACATCTCTTTACCTGGCCGATGTCAAAAGTGAAATTACTGTGATAAAACTACCTTACTTATTTTCGATGCGACTAAAGTGCCACCAATCGCAAAAGGGTACCAGTTTGATGATGATCGCCTAATGGTTGTGATAGCATCATGGGTAATTGGGAAACCATTCTGCCGTTAATATGAAGGTTAGTGTAAAAATTGAAAGCCAGAAACTCTAAACTCAAAGGTTCGGTTTCTAATGAGGAAGCAAATGCTTGAGGAGATCGAATAAATTTCGAGAAAGTAGGAGTCCCTTCGAATAATTGTATTCATAACCTTCTTCCTCTCTACTACTACTACTACTACTACTACTACTACTACTACTACCACTACCACTACCACTACCACTACCACTACCACTACCACTACCACTACCACTACCACTACCACTACCACTACCACTACCACTACCACTACTACCACTACCACTACCACTACCACTACCACTACCACTACACTACCACTACCACTACCACTACCACTTTATTTCCATCAAATATATAGAGACAATCATGACAAGAAATGAGGGACATGAGGGGCCGGAGTCACTTCAGAGCAGTCTAGAGAGCTATCAATTACTTTCTTTCTTTTGCGAGATGCTGTTGGATGATCGTTGCTACAGAAATTTGCAGGCCCTTCAAAATAAAAATAAAAAAAGATGGCGGCCCTGTCGAGTAATCTACGGTTGTCTGCAACAGCAAAGAAATAAAGATAATAAAGAATGCTTGTTATTTGGAAAATTTCCACTAATAAGTAATCGATTTTTGGCTGTTTAGGTGAAATATCGGACATTCTTGGCTTTTGAAAATGTACAGTACTTCGAACGATCACGGCGAATTGATAATTTGATTTCCTCCTTCTTAATTTCCCCCTATCTCGCCGCAAGGATTTGTTGTCTTTCTCAGTCTTTTACCGAGGATTTCTATCCGTAAAAAGCCTGGGAAAGAGAGGAATGATATAACAAAATGGCCGGCGCTACTTCGAACCTGCGAAAACTTGGAACTTGCGAAGCGTTCACAGCACTCATGGCGCTTTTATGAAGACTTACCTTCATCCAAGTAGACTTGAAAAAAGTCCATCTTCAATGCTGATTACCGTGGTGGACCGAAACTGTGATAGAAAAACAGTTCAATCGACGTGAACTACATTGTTTTGGAACAATATTTCTGATTGATACCAGGGAATTCGTTCCGGCACGGGCTTGCAAAGTTAGATTTTTCGAAGGCGATTCGCAGCTGGAAAACGCATTCCGCCATACTTTTCTTACCAAAGAAAAAAGCTCAACTTCAAAGTTCAAAACCGTGGCGGATAAAGCTGGAAAGTGACTAATTATTGTGTCAAAGAACGACTATCGATGTCAAGAAACAGGATCAGGTTCGTTCCGGCACGGGCTTGCAAAGTTAGATTTTTCGAAGGCGATTCGCAGCTGGAAAAGGCATTCCGCCTTACTTTTCTTACCAAAGAAGAAAGCTTAACTTCAAAGTTCAAAACCGTGGCGCATTAAGCTGGAAAAGTGACTAATTATTGTGTCAAAGAACGACTATCGATGTCAATAAACAGGATCAGATTGAAACCAGTGGAAAAGTAAAAAGCTTAGAGAGGTATGTCAGAAAATTTATTTTTCTCCACTCAAGTCTCTCTATTTATGCTTACCATGTTTTTAGCGTAATTTTTCTAAGTGTCGCTACGAACTGCGCACGCGTGTCCCTCATTTCTTGCCATGTTATACAATCCGCGTATAACATCAGCTAAGAAAAACGACAACAGAAGCAACAGCAACAACAAAGAAAGGAAAAAGACAGTTAATTAGGAGAAACAAAACCTGTCTATGGCTGCTTGTCTACGGCTAAAAAGACAAGAAATGGAATAAAGAGATGATTTAGAGTAGATGCAAGGCCAAAAACACCATCTTTCTGTGCTATCTTAATAACCACCCAAATTTGTTTTGTTTTAACCACGGTACTTTTCTGTCTCAAAACCACCCAAAATCTGTTGGGTTTTGGGGTCAAAATTTGACAACCTTTGATAGTTTTTCTGTGTTTGTTTGTGTATGGCTAAAACGGATCAAGAAATGGCGTTTAGCGACGATTTAGAGTGGGTACAACGGCAACAAGACCATTTACAAGGATTTCGAATTTTTGGCCATTTTCCTATTTTTTTTTTTAAACTTTTTCTGTGCTTGTCTGTGGCTAAAATGCATCAAGAATTGGAATAAAGTGATGATTTAGAGTAGATGCAAGGCAAAAAAGGCCATCTTTCTGTACTATCTTAATAACCCCCAAAATCTGTTATGTTTTAACCACGGTACTTTTCTGTGTCAAAACCACCAAAATCTGTTTTGGTTTTATTCTGTTGTTCTTTGAATTCATAATTGGAGACGTTTACAAGAGTAGAAATTCGATCACATAATTTTTGGGCTTTCCAGTCAAACGACCACTTATATTCTTTTTAAAGCAACTTATGCACAGGGGTCTGGTAAATACACGTAGTTCTATTAATAACGGCACTATGAAACTAAACTTACAATTTCAGTTTTTTTAATTGTAGCTATGGTGACGTGGTACCGTCGTCAGTGCTTGGCAAGTTCGTGGGCTCAGTTGCTGTGTCTCCGGTGTTGTTCTTCTCGCGCTGCCGATTCCAATATTGCAGGAAAAACAGGTTCCCTGCACATTGGAATCTGTGACGTCACGAAAAAGGTTAAGGTCAGAAAAAACAGTTGGAGAATGCGCGACTTGTTTGGAAGAAAACCGCTCCCTGGTGGCGGAAATCGTGGATAAATGTGAGGATTTGGAAAATGGTGGAGTGGCTACAAAGTATAATCACATCTAATTTAAAGAACATTATTGAAGACTTTAGACTGAAATCATTACTATCAGAAGTTCAGTGTAGAAGAGTTTATCGTTTTGGTATCAGATATAGACCGTGAAATGAATTCAATAGCTATTTTCAGAAAGAGATTAATTTTCATAACAAATGAAACAAATACTAAAATTATTGAGCATCACTTAGCTCGCAGTCCAGTTTTTTTAAGATTCAGATGCTACTTTCCACCAAAGCGAGTAAATATAAGAGAAGTTAAAGAATTATTGTGCATTCAAATGGAACTCGGAAAAAAGTTCCCATTTGATGCACAAGATGCTA